>NW_025909662.1:0-17032 GCF_018835915.1 Vigna umbellata
TGAATGTCTGCAAGTTGTGGGTGCTGAAGGTAGGAATGGAAAAAAACAAAGGAGCTTAATTACACCATCTTGAACTTTATCTCTTATGAATGACAATCAATTTCAATATGCCTTTGTTCTTTCATGCATCTGGATTTTGTGCAATTTTGATAAGCAGATTGATTGTCACAAAACAGAGAAACTGGTTGTGGTAGAGGTTGTATCTTCATCAATCATGGAGCAAATACAGAACCATTGAATTTCACATGTTGTGTTGAAGCTTAAAGCTCTATATCTGCGTTCGGTGGTGATCCTAGAGTATAGTACCTATGCTCTTGGTTTCAGATAATTAATGATGCACCATAGAAACATTAAAAACCAGTCACAGACATTCCTAGTGTCGCGGCAAGCAGCCCAATCAGAATCACTAAAAGCTTGAGAGTATGTTCTGTGTTGGAGGGAAAGAAAATCCTTGTCCTGATTGTTCTTGAATATATCTCAGGATTCTTATTGCGCTGCATAGTGATCTTCCAAGGATTGGAAGAAATTGACTGAGAGTAACTAACAGCGAAACATAAATCTGGTTCTTTGTGGTTAGATATAGTAACCTGCCAAGAAGTGTCTATAGGGCTCTGCACATCTTTTTTGAAAATAGGGTTTCCCTTCTGTCTTGGAAAATTTTTGTGCCTGCTGTATAGAGTAGAAACAGGTTGAAACACCCCCAACATCCTGCATCTTCTAGTAACTCTAAACATACTTTCTTGTGTGACAATTAAATTAATGCCCTGTTGAGATTCTTGCAAGTTCCTTCTAAGCCCCCCAGAAAATACTTGGTTGGCCTAAAGTCCGTTATAAATCTTGAACTTTGGCATTCAATAGAGCCTTCACAGTTTGGATTTCCTGGATGTCCACTAATCATATCACCTGCCAAAACTATAATCATTCTACATAACAAGTAAGATGTAAATGAGCAGAATGCCTTGACAAAAAAGTGAAAATATCTGATTTTGATTGTGTGTTAGCCCAAAAAGTAAAGAGTTGTCAACTTGTAATTCCTTGTCCTAGAGGCTTGTTTGAGTCCATATAAAGAGACTTTAACAACTTGCAAACATTGTCCTGGTTTTTTTGCAGATTTATAAACAAGAGTGAAGAGACAGTGATACTTCTTCATCTAGATCCCATGTAAAAAGGAAGGCAATTAGTTACATCTAGTTGATGTAAATTACCAATGTTGGAAGCTGCTAAGCAGAAGAACCAACTCTTACTTTGTGAGTTTGCACCAGGTGAAAAAAGTCTCAAAGTAATTAAAAAAACCTTGTTGTTGTGGAGCCTTTTGCTACAAGCCTTGCCTTGTATGTCGCAATCAAACATATCCCTCAACTCAGCATGCCGCTTATATTTTGTATACCCATTTACAAATCCGATAGGTTGCTTTCCATTGAGTAGATCAACAAAGTCAAACAACCCAAGTTGTGGTTTTTCTAAAGCTTCTAGCTCTAAAGTTATTTTAGTGCTTGCATTGATGGCATTTTCTTTCTCCAACAATTCATGTTTGATGGCTTGTTATAGGTTTTTTAAGGTTCACTAACTTGGGAAGATTAAGGACATATGATTTATGAAGGATGATAATGCATCATATGATCATGATAGATATGAAGAGATAGGATATAAGGTACCTGGTGGATGACTGAGTGGGAAGAAGTAGATGGACCATGTGCAAGCTAGTAGTCCTCGCAAGATAAATGGTGATGTTTTTGGGCCTAATTGATTTCCTTTGTGGAGTAGCAGGGACAAAGTTCAACAGCAAACAGGCTGGAGAGAGAAAATAATCAAGGTCGGAAAACAATAGGAAGGAGGAGATGTAAGTGTAAAGCGGGTGAATCAGTAAATTCTTTCTGAGAAAAGAGGTGTGATTGGAGTGACAAAATTTTGGTGCCAAAATCCAAGAATTTTTGGTGTATTAATATAAGGAGGGGATGGTCTGTCACACTAGTAAGAAAAGGAATATATTTTCATAAAAATACTACATTCTTGATAGAAAATTTTTTTTCTAATTCCCCTGAGAATTTGTAAAATCTAACAAAAGTGCTTTCATACTACCCCTCCCCCTACCTTTTTTTTCACCATTCTTCATCCTCTATTTTAAAAAACCAGTAAACAACACTTTTCTTGCAACGAGTTGTGAAATGTTGGTTCTAGAGTTTGAAGAGTGAAGCATAGCAAAGTAAGCAACCACTAAACCAACTCGTAAGGAAGTAATGTCATGCGGTTTAACACATTGTGTAACAGTTGAGATGGAGTAAAAATTATGTCAAAAACTTTGGAAGGTCAAAATATTACATGAGTTGCACAGCATAACGACACAGCAAAAGACCAGAAATTATGGGCAAAGGATTGAAACAGTAAGAAGATCTAGCAAACATGAGAATGTGTTGATGTTTCTATCAACGAGACTCTGCTTGACTCATTTTGTGGGTGTTTTCACAAACACATGATAATTGATGTTGAATCCCTTTGTTTTTTTTGTTATAAAATCTTCAGTTGTTTCAAGCAAACTCATTACCATTTCTGAATCTAACAACAACAGTTTACATTGTACATAATGCCAATTGTGTTTTTATATAAGAAACAAAGCCAATACGTTGTACTCCTTTCTCATGTATATAAGAAATACAATTCCTATCCTTTCTCCTTCTCGCTAATAACATGGATCAGAAGAATTAAATAATTTTATTGTATACACCTTTTTTTTTCTTTTTTATCACGTCTTCTCTCTTTTTTCTTCCGCAACCCAATTCTTTTTTTGTCATTCTTCTCTGTTCCAGCATCTCTCAATCATTTTCTACCACTTTAGTTCTTGGCTTTCTTTTCTGCTTCTGCCTTTTTTCTTTTTTCCATTTCTCCTTTTATGTACTCTCTAGACAATAAAACTAACTCCTTCTGTTACCTCGGCCATCGTTGCAGATACAAACACATGTACTATTATAATCATCCTAATGAGAACTCCTTTCATCTGTCCTTGCCTCCTCTCTTTCTCTCTCTCCTTCCCCGTTCTGAAGGTCACATTATCATGGATGGGCTCGCTCGATGCTATGTCACTTACAAATGAAGAATAAATTTGTGCTTTGTTGATGGTCCATTCCTTGCCAGTTGATACAGATCCAATGGTTCAGCATGGAAGACCGTTGCAATAATCGTAGTTTTATTTGGATCAATCATTCTGTTTCCATGAGAGGGCTACAAGTATTATTTGGGATGATCTTCTCTCTGCTATCTAGCACTACCCGGCATGTGAAGGATTCAAAGTATTCGTTTCTTCTTCTTCATCTCCTTTTTCCTTCTCTTCTCTTCTCACGGTGATTCTGTTTCGAATTTTCCCACAATTGCAATCAAGATCTTTATTCAATGACAGTCAGTCCTATCTAAGTGTTACTACTTACTACTCTCTGCATATTATACACTAAAATGAAGATCTCTTCTGGGATGAAATTCACTTTGCAATTTCCATTTTCTTCTCGCCCTATTCCTGAATGCCAATCTTCTCTTCTTGTTGTGTTGTTCAAGGACAATGAAGGAATATCGTGGAAATATTTGTGTTCTTTCTTTGTTTTCTAGAGGCTTGAATGATAAACTTACTCTGTTGTTCGCTCTCAGCGATCCTTCTCATTGGATCCCTTGCCTTCTTTACAAAATTTATTGTATAATTCAATGTTAGCCGTTTACACACACTTAATATTCCGATTCTTTCTCTAACTACTTTACCTCTACTGCCTCCTGCTTCTTTCACATCTAAAAACCCAAATTTTTTTCTTTTTGACTACTGAACACATTACAATCCGAATCTTTTCACACCATTGTCCACAGTTTCACCTACTACTTTCTTTTTATTCTACTTGCAGAGGTAAAACCCTCTCCTCTCCTGCCAATTGATTATGGCCGGGGAAGATCTTCCATATCAAGGTTCTCAGGCTATCGTTAATCAAGGTTCCAGGCTCGTTCTCCTCAGGGGAAGTTTGGTGCCCTCGACAATGACTAACACATCATCGGTGGCAGGACAAACCACACCATTGATACTTGCTTCAAATTCTAATACATGGATGTCCCACTTACCCAACCTGATACCTCAAATCCAAAAGTAGTCCACCAATGTTACAACAGACTTCTACTACACAGTAGTTTCCTTTTATAAAAATATTATCCGGCACAGTCACTTCCGATCAATTTGTTGGACTTTCTCAAGCAAACTTCATGTTTTTATTGGCCATCTTCTTTACCTGCCCCTATTTTTTTATAACCTTTCTTTATTTCTTTTCCTCAATCTAATCCCACAATCCCACATTCTACTAATCTAGTGAAGGCTCTCATTAATGCTTCCACTTCTTTCCCAGGCTCAAGGTAATATCTATTCCAAATGGATTCTAGACACAGGTGCTCTGATACCATGTTATGAGAAAAGAAAGGATAGGAATTGTATTTCTTATTACATGAGAGAGAGTACAATTTACATATATATACATTGTTTGAATATATAATTGTTTGAACAATATATAAACGGAATATAAATATAAAAATAGAATATAAATATATGAAGATAAATGCACAGATATGAACGGAAATAAATGAAATCCATAAACTCAAAGAAGATGCCAATTTTTACGTGAGAAGTGTTGCAGAATTCTTGGACTGTCCATTCACAGAAGAAGAGGAAAGTAACGAGTGATTGAAAACATATATAACGTTATGCAGTTTTGAGAAAATGAAGAATCTAGAGTGATAAATCTGGAGTCATTTGACAGGAAATTGAGAAAACAGTACTTATTTCGGAAGGGTTGAAATGAGATTGGGTTAACTACTTTTCACCAGCTATGACAAAAAATATCAAAAGCAATGGAAGAAAAATTAGGTGGATCTGGTCTATTCCTTTTAAAAATGTGCTTTTAGATTTGTGATCACGCCACCAACAAGTGTTAAATATTATGCTTTGTATTGTTTATATTCCAAGATGAATTGGATTTGACATGTTTTAAATTTATGTTTTTATGTTTGTGTCTATGTACGTTGTTTTCAATAATTTTTACACTCAGTTTGGGAAATCCTAGTTTGGCATTCTTATTATATAATTTTGGTTTGTATAGTTGGAACTGTCATAATACCCTAATACCTCTTTGTAACCTTTATTCTAGAATACTCTTCTTCTTTTTCTTTTGCCGTTCTATTACTATATATAAATATATGTATATATACATATATGCATGCATATAGACATCCGTTCACAAAAGCCCAACATAAATAATTGACCGGTGGCATATTTGTAAATAAGTGAAACTGTAGACGTCTGTTGTGGGGGGACGGACGTCTATAATATTATAGACGTCCGTGGGAGGGGCCTGGACGTCTAAAAGGCTGAACAAATGAACGCTTCAAGACTCCCCTGTTTAATCTTGTTCAACACTGCCCTCACCCTGCCGCTTCCTCCGTGCAGTGATGCGTCGCGCCAACAAAAAACACGTTCCTCCTCCCCCCTTCTACCCTCCCCTCCTCTCCTCATCTCGTTTCTCAGGCGGCCCGCATAAGCGGAGTTTTAGATTTGTGACAAGGTGGTGAAGAATTAAATTGTCTCAGCCCTTAAAAACAATCCATGCCTGGAGGGAGAGGAGCAGGCTGCCTATAATATACGCCACCAACCGCTGGAAACACAAGCCGCCACACGAGGTTAGTCCTTCATCCTCACATGTAGCTGAAACCCAAGTCTACACATGAGTTTACTCCGATAGCTGGAACCCCAAGCTATACGAAACCAGGCCTCCTGCTATTCTCACCACATGCGCCACCATTCTCTACTTGAGACTCAGTGACAATTAGAATGTTAGGATGAACGATAGCTTAGTCTGACCACATTCATACTTTACCATTCCAATATCAAATCATGAGATATTCCTCCCCAGAACACTCTTTTATAACCAAAGTCATTTCATCCATATCATATTCCATCATCTTTCATTATTAAAACCTCAACTGAACCAATTTGAATAAAGATCCCATAGGATACCAAATACTAAACGTTAGTTTTTAATCCAGAACAAGACCGAACACTTGAAGTGATACCGATATTTCTCCAACTTAAAACAGATCAAATCGAGAGAGTTACTCACTTATTGTGAAAGGGACCGAATACAATAATAGTTCTTAGAGGCTAATAGAATCGAACGTTATTTACCAAGTGAGTCAATTTAATGAACTGACTCTTGATAGTTCAAACCGAACACCGTAAAGCCTAGGCCAAGTACTAACACTCTAGGCCGAACACCATTAGAAACTGATATTGTAGGACATCAAATAATAATAACAGACGTAATTATATGAATAAACCTAACGATATAAATACTTAGCTTTATTATTGATTTTAACATCAAGGAGAACGAGTGCTAGTCGAAGATCGAGCACTGTAGAGACCGAACGCTATTGAGTTTGGCCGAATGCTCTTATTTTAAAAAATCATATTACTAAATCAAGGTCAAGCGCTTGGTTTAAGACTGAGCACCACTTAGTACGAGTACTTGGTGTAAGACCGAACACTATTTAGTACACGCGCTTGGTGTAAGAACGAGCGCTTGATGTAAGACCGAGCACTACTTAACTTATAGAATAAAGGCTTGATAAATATTAGATATTATTTAACTAATGTTCAAGAACGAATGAAATATACAATTACATATAGATATACTGAAGTTTATAATCAAATACTAAGGAATGAATATCCTTGGTTGAATGCTTAAGTACAAATATTACAAAACGAAACGAAGACGTTAGTCTTCAACTAGAATTCTCTCCAAATGAAAGAATCCAGTTCCAACCGAGTCCACAAGAAAACCGAACATTATATCGAACGAGCGCTAGTCTAATACCAAACACTTACTAAGAACGAACGCTACTGAGAACGAACGCTTGTATAATTGAATGGTCAATACTGACTCTCGACAACAGGGTCTAATACCAAACACTTATTAAGAACGAACGCTACTGAGAACGAACGCTTGTATAATTGAATGGTCAATACTGACTCTCGACAACATGGTCTAATACCAAACACTTATTAAGAACGAACGCTACTGAGAATGAACGCTTGTATAATTGAATGGTCAATACTGACTCTCGACAGCATCCCTACCCATTTCATGGCTTTCATTAATCATCAATACTTTTAAACAACATACCATATTTCATCATCAACCAAATTATCAACACAATGTCATTCCAGTTTCTCATCTCTCAGATTCATATACTCATACAACCAACAATGCAGTAACAACCATATTTCATATTCATTTAGCAATCAACGAACATGCATCCATACAAAGTAAGAATCTAAATCAAATTATATAAGCTTCCCTTACCTCTAAGCGTAACCGAACGTTCACAAATGCAACATATGGTTCGCCTCTATCAGAGACCTTAACGTTCTACAGTCACGCTTTAAGAAACTAAATCAAACACAAGACTAGAAATACTCAGAATGAGAGGATCAACTCATGCAATCAAAAAATCTGGGTTTGCATGCGACATAAAACACACGGCTGAGGAAGAGATGAACTTACCAGCTCGGAATCAAAAACTGATCGGTTCAAACGAACGCCCTCGAAGCCGGGAATGCTCAGGTGTGGTCTGTTTGATGATCGGAGAAAAAAAAAGTAAGATTTTGTAGAGAGAAAATGAAGAAATCTTAGAGAGAAGAGGAGAAAATGGAGTTCAGAACTCTGGGGAAAAAGGGTGCATTCAGAAGTGGCGTGAACTTTTGAAAACCCATAATTTTACTCCTACCGTCATTAGTGAACGGCCAACCTCCTGCTGCCACCTGTTTTTCACTCTCTGAGTTCTCTTCCTTGACATTTGGCTTCCACTCAAATGAGTTTTTAATGGATTTTAAATGGGTTCTGACACTCAGCGTTAATCAAGCTTACTATAAGAAATTCAGTATTTATTAACTAATAATTACCAATAAACAGTTATTTATTACTAAAAAAAATTATTGACAAAAAATAGTAAAACATTTTAAAATTTTTATTGTTAACAATCTTAATTCAAAAAATAGGTAACGAATCTGTCAAAAGTTTTCATCAATAATAATAGATTTACTGAAAATTTTTATCAGTAAAATACGTTGATAATATTAATTAGTAATTAAATTTTGTAATCATTTATTGATAAACTTTAATTTATTGACCTGATTATTTAAAGACATCATCTCTAGATTATAAAAAAAAATCACATCTAAAAATATAAAAAGGCCTTTATCAAATAAATGAAAAATACCTAATCTAACAAAACTAAACTAAAATTAAATTAAATTAAAAAATATCATTTTAAATAATAATTTCTAGTTTTTCTAAAATAAATTTTATTTTCTTAAAGTTTTTATTGGAATTCTTTTACTTTTTCTGTTCAAAGAAGACTTTTATTTAGTTTTTTATTTTTTAAATTAAAAACAACATTCAATTATCATAATTGGTTTATTTTTTTACCTTAATTATCTAACAGTAACATCTCCAAATATTAAAATTTGCTCATCACATAAATATATATTTAAACAAAAGAAAAGTTAATTGAAAATGAAAAAGTAAAAAAAATAAAAACTCAAATAGTTATTAACAGTGTGAAAGAAACATAAAAATAGTAATGTACGAGATCACGAGTTTTATAAAATAAAATGAAATAAAAAATTGATTATATACTAATACATGACTTTAACTAAAAAAAAGTCAGATAAAAATATGATTTTAACGTAAGATTTTATTTTTTTTATCGAAAAAGAAAGTAGATCTTGAAAATTCTAACAGATCTATCAAAGCAGAGAAAAATAGTTTTCAAGAAAGTTGAATTTCAATATTGATTGTTGAGTTGTATGACTTCAAATAGAAAATTCTCTAAAACTCAAGTAAATAAAATTACAAACAAACTTATAGATATAAAAATGATATGAGAATTAAGCTTACATTGTTTAGTTTTTTCATTAATTAGATGACGTGAATGTTACATTATTACGTCACTTGTCTTTATATATTAGAGAATATGATATATTGCGTGATTAATATAAAAATTATATTAAAATTGATATAAAATAACGAATAATTTCTATTATTTTTATTAAAATTATGTTAGATAATAAAGTCATAAATATCTAATCATGCTCTTAAGATATAATCTTAAATATCCATATAAATGTGTAAGATAATGTTAAAAGAGGCAGCTCAAACACATTTTGAAGCTAGCAAGTCCTTTGTTGAGTTAGGCTAACTAACCTTTTGGATATTCGGTTGTTAAGCCTCAAAGTGACAAGCCTTTTGTATATCAGTTGGTGAAAATGGTGCCGCAGGTCACCTTTATATTTACAGGGGAATCACGTGTAACCGTCGACATTTGTTCATTGTTGGATTAAGCCACGATCAACGACCAGATCAAGCGTCTCTACCACAACTTCGAGGTGCGAACCATGAGGTGGCGCAAAAGGCATTCCCTCCAAAAAAACACTCAGCAAGCAAAATCGGTCGGTCTAACTGTATAATCCTACAATAGATGGTTCTTCACCATGATTGGCCTAATACAACAAACCCAGCCGTCAGGTAAACCTGGCTCGGGCTTGGGGCCAGTGTATTTTATGACCATACGGTTTAGGTATGTGGACGGCAGGCTAAGGATCGAACGATTCAGAGTCCCTTAACAACTTTAACTACCACCTCTGATCGAGTTTATTGGTAAGTCTTATTTATTAGGTGATGAGTCGTGATTACAACATTGCTAATCATAATCTTAACTCAAAATCTACAAATACAAGTCAAATGTAAGAAGATATGTGATTGTTTATTGCGAATTTAAGATTTTCTTGTAACATTCGATTGATTAGATTACTGACTTAAACATTGGAGTGTCTTTAATAGGTACTCGTCCATACGGTTTGAAGTTCAAAACTGAGAACGTGGACAAAATTTGACTAAGAACATTTAAGATAACCTAAACTGACCCAGAGGAAAGTATGAAAGCGTATTTTGTGAAGATGCTCTACCCTACACCAAAAACCCAAGGGTTCAAGACAAAACATAAAGTATTACTTTGGTTTAATTGAAATAAAATCTTACACTGTTAGGAGCTGAAGTAGGTATCTTCTTTTCCTAACAAATTCAGAGATACAGTATGGTTCGACCCAATTTGGAAAAATGTTGTTAATTACTTCAACTTGCATAATCTCTTTCCTATATGAGGCGTAGGACCAGTTTTTATAGTTGTCATTACAAGTGTCAAATGTTCTAACCGAATTTTGACATAATGTTTTGAGATGAAAAGGCTGAGTCTCTCAGCAACCGAATTGATAGTTTCTATGGTTTCTTATAGATCATGAAGGAGAAATTCTATGTAAAATACATTATAGCACTCAAGTTAGTAAAAATTTTAAGAAGTTATAAAATATATGAATATTATGGTGAATGAAAAATTGAGTGAGTACTCCATTAGTTATTGACTATTATTCGGCTACAAGCAATATATCTTTATATATATATATATATATATATATATATATAATTTTCTTACATTAAAATCATGCTTACAAATATGAGTTATATATAAAAATTTTAAATTAAACTATTATATTAAATTCTTAAGAAAATTTACACATGCTAGTGCATTTTTTACAATAAATGGATCTTCTAAACAAGTTTGAAATTGAGGCCAGTGTGCATTGATCTTTCATATAATATAGATTGAAGTATACGGATTCCGGTAAAAGATTTCCTGACAGAAAAAATTAAATCAATATTAAGATAGATTTTCCATTCAACTGAGATCGAATGGTTACAGGAAGGTAGACACATTTCATTACATTATGAAGGAAAAAGTGACCACAACATTTGTACCAAAGACACAGCAACATATGTGTTTGGCTCTTGGGAGTTTTAAGAACAGATCTTAAACGACAGACCTGATCCACACAATTTTTCTTCGATAATTTTGGACAATTTGTTTACCATAGAAGGAGAAAAGTAATTTACCCAATCACCTATTTCACCCTTTCGAAAAAAGAATTTATTGTCAATGAATTTGTCTAACTTTCCTGAAATGTTTACTTCCAACTCTTTCATTTTCTCAAAGCTACATAGCTTGGTTATGCTTTCAATCTCTCCAACACTTTCTTCCTCAGCAGTAAAAGGACATCCCAAAAACTCTGCAATGTTTTTCACGTAAAAATTGACATTCTCTTTGAGATCCTCATACTTTAAGAACAGTACTTTGTTTGGTCTAGCCATGCTCTCTTTCCAATACCCTAACATATGACTCCACCAAGGACCAAAGGAAACAATTCCATTACAATACATTTCAAAAGCTTCCTCCAGTTCTAATGCTGGTAACCTAATTTTGTTAAAGTAAATCCATGAAGAAATAAAAGTGTCAAATGGGTTCCTACAAATGTATATTATCTTAGCATTAGACTCGGTGATCGATTTAGGTAATGCAGTGAAAGGAGTGTGAGTACTAAAAAGTCTTGGCTCAAGCATATTGGATAGGTGAAGAACTGGGTCATGGATGTCATCACAGAAGATCTTAAACTCAAGGCAAGGCACAAGTGTATGAGGATTTGAAGTAAGTAACGGATGATTCTCTGTAGAGAAGTATTGGCGGTTCACAATGGCAAAAGTAAGGGCTATTAACCAAGTAGTACCAGTTTTTGGAAAGCTTGCAACAACAACATCATTATCTTTTGCTTGAAAGTACTTTTGGAAACCTTTTACACCTTCTATAGCAATACCTGGGCACCAGAATTCTTGAAATAGGTAGAGGTAAGAGGATGCCAAACCACCCTCTCTGCGAAGGGAGTAAACTAGATTCTCTTCTCCATTTGCATGTTTTGTATCCGCCGAAGCCATTGAAGTAATTTACCACAGTAGTGTGTGTCACAATTTTTCTCTCCTTGGTGTGTACTTCTTTATAGCATCAATCAGTGTGGTTCAAGATGAGGATAAATTGAATATTTTAGTGCACGTTTACAGTATTATTATTATTTTTTGGCAAGTGTCAGCAGTGGCAGACATGTGTTGTGTATGCCCCCAACTTTTATTATGTTCTAAAAGGTTAAGAGTATCTAGCTGTAAAAAAAATTGTTTTAATTAATTTTTATTGTTAACAAGAACACTTTAAATCTAATTTAATTTGATAAAATTGACTTATAAAATAAGATTTGTATTTTTTTATGTAGTGTAATTGACCTTATTACTAGTCAATGTGAGATTTCAACACACTCTCTTTATGCAAAGGATATACATCTAGGATTTGTGACTAAACATTAGTGCCTGGTCAACCAGCAGGTAGAATAATATGTTCAACAAACAACAAATCTCTTGATAGTAGGTAACACAATAGGTCAAATAAGTAACAAATATCGTTAGGATAAATTCAAACTCATAATTCTAATACTATGTTAAGAAATGAATTTTAAATTTAACTCAATTCTATAAAATTAACTTTTAAAATGAGGTTTGTATCCTTATGTAATGGAACTTATGTAATGGAAATTGACGTTATATAAGACTTTTAACATTGATCTTCTTCTTTAATAATAGAATTGTTTTTTATTGGAAATTGGTTTTGTAGAAAATTTTACAACGAACGAAAAATTATTTTAATTTAGTTGAACATTTCAGTTTATTTTGCTTTCCATAGATTGGGTTTCGAGAAAGCTCTTATTTTATGCCTAAAATGTGGTTGTAATTGCAATTTCAGTTCAAACCCATGTTTTATTTTTTGGTGCAATAATTGATCACCACACCGAATAAAAGCTAAATGATTCACTTTTATGCTTATAATAAGATAATAAAGAAGTTAACTAAATAATACAAACGTATATTAAAACATAGGTTAAATAGACTTAGTCAATGTGCTTTCAATGTTCTACAGCATTTTAGTCTGAAATTTATTTAAAATTTCAAAATTTATATATATATATATATATATATATATATATATATATATATATATATAACACAAGCTTAAATGCATAATACATTTTTGGAAATAATTCTAAGTATGAATCTAATCTCACATCATCGAAACAGATAACAAAACTAAAAAAAACAACTCATTTTTGGAAATAATTCTAAGTGTGAATCTAATCTCACATCATCGAAACAGATAACAAAACTAAAAAAAACAACTCATAAATAATATCATAGTTGGTGGTTTGTCATGGTTATTATATATAAAGTAGGTTACCGTACTTGGCAGAAAAGATACAATGTAAAAAGGATTCACTATTACTTTTGAATTGATGACAGTATGATAATAGAATGGTTTTAAAACGTGAATTGATGAATTCTAAGAATTGGAAAACTAGTTTATGTATTTCAGGTTTTGTTAAATAAGCAAAAACGAATCAATATTTTTTATAAAAACACCCCTGAATTCAACGTCGACCTATATACTAAACAACCTTAATATAGGTGTCTTGATGTCGTCCTTGACACTGAACGACGTTACACCCTTTCCAGTGCCCAAGCATAGAAATACACTGCTGGGCGAGCTCCTCCGTAGCTCAACGATAGTGACGTCAGCCTCCAGTGTTAATCGACGTCACATTTACGTCTCACACTACTGTCAATGGACGTCAAATCTCCCTTTACATCCAACATATAGACGTCTATTGGAGGAAAAAATTTGACATCAATATTACGTCTCGGTCCCTTATAGTGGACGTCAAATCCTCCTTTACATTCATCTGGTCGTCACATATTACACGTCGAATTCTTTTACTGTCTAACGTTTTATGTAAACTATTAACGTCAACCTGTATAATTCAACGTTAATATAATGTTTCCCGATACGACGTCAGTCTCGAGTATGTCTTTAAAAGTCTAAAATCACCGACGTTGTACGCTACTTTTGTACTAATGGTTGAAAAAAAAATTATTGGAAATAATTCAAATTTGAGTCTAATTTTCACTACGTATAAAGATAACATAGTTAAACATCATATGTTTTGAGTTTAAAAGATGACAAATGTCTTATGTGTATTAACGTAGATTTGGACTCCTTATGTTTGATAGAAAACAAAAGTAATAAAAGTAGTTTTTCAAAATTATTAAATGTCGAAGCAACCTTATTAATAATTTTGAAACATACTAAAATGTAATAGAAGTAGTTTTTCAACGTTATTAGTACTTGTTCCTTTAGGTTGTATCACTTCTGATTACCATTGAATCAACGTTTAAATGTTGAGTTATAATTGCATTCATTCAATTATAGTTTAAATAATGAGTTATTAATGCATACAGTGTTTAAAATATTGAATATTTTAGTGCACGTGCACAGCGTTATTAAAATTTTTTAGGCAAAATGGCAGCAGTGGCAGACATCTGTTGTATGCCACCAACTTTATTATTTAACTTCTAAAATCGGGTAAGATTATCCTATGTGTAATAGAAAAAACAGTTCTAATGTCATTTTCGTCTTAATGGGATTTTTTTTTCTTGGAAGTTGGTTTTGTAGAGAATTTCAATTTACAATGAAAAATTATTTCAATTTACTTGAATTTTTCTGTTTATTTCTATATTTTATGGCTTGAGGTTCCGAATTAACTATTATTTTATGGTGAAATGTGGTGAACTATAATAATTGCAATTTGAGTTCAAACCCATTTTTCAATTTTGAGCAATAACTGGTGATCAAAACCCCGGATAAAACATGGTTCACTTCTAATATTGAAGAAGTTAATTAACTAAATAATACAAACGTATATTAAAATATAGGTTATATAGACTTTTTATTCAATAGACTTTCAATGTTCTAAAACATCCTATTTTATTTCAAATTTAATTAAAATCTCAAAGTAATAAACACAAAAATACAAGCTTATGTGCATAATATGCTAAACGTTAGCTAAGCTTACTATAAGAAATTTAGTATTTATTAAATAATAATTACCAATAAAAAATTATTTATTACTAAAATAAAATTTATTGACAAAAATAGTAAAAAAATTTAAAAATTTTATTATTAACAAATATTTTTATCTGAAATCTTAATTCAAAAAATAGGTAATGAATCTGTCAAAAGTTTTCATCGTGAATTTCATTGATGATGAATTTATTTGTAATGTTAATTTAAAAAATGATGTAATTTTTTTTCAATAAATTTTATCGATAATTTTGTTAATAAAATCCGTTAGTGATATTCGTGTAGTATTTTATCGGTAAATTCTACGTAACATCTATTGGTAATAGAAATGTTAATAAAATCCATTGGTAAATCATTTAAACATTCATAAGAAAAAATGCTTAGAACTTGTGATACTTGAGCGATAGGAGAGGATTATGCTTAGAAGTTGCAATTATTCCTAATCTTTTAAAGTTTTTTCCAATTAAATTCCATCAAAATATAAAAAGTACTCATTTATTTTATTTTATAGTATTATTTTCAACATCTTAAAAAAAATTATAATTTTAGTTCCATTTTCAATTTTATATATTCTATTTTTGAAATTTTGAATCAATTCAACCTCCAACGTAATACATACATTTAAGAAACAATTTAATAAATAAAATATAGAAAGTATAAAAAGAATACACGTATTCAAAATTAATAATGGAATTAAAAACATAGAGAAGGATAAATTTTTTAAATGATGAAAAATTACAATTTAATGTAAATAAAACAACAAAAATAGGGAAACATAAATGATTAAACATATATGGATCGTAAGATACTCACAACGGAAAAGGAGTTGAAATCTCCATTATTTAATGTAATTAAATATGATCAAATCAAAAGGAGGAAGGTACAAACATAAAAAAAAGAAAAAGGAAAAGCATTTGAACATTTTGCCGGGTATGATTGTGGGACAATGAAATCCGAAAAGTGGTTTATGATAGATCCACCACCAAGTTTTTATATACAAAGTGTATAAAGTATGGGAAAATAAAATACGAAAAGAAATAGTTTATCATACAATAAGGTGGATGCCAACTTATGCATGGCTAGATATAGATATTTTATTATTTGGAACTAAGTGTGTCTATTGATTTGAAAATATTTGTATAATAATATATAAATGTATTTGTTTGTGTTACTATAGAGTTAAATCCGATCGGTTAGGCATGATTGGGTGCTAAGACAAGTGGACCGGACGACTACATTACGAAGTAAGACTTCGTAGCCGTTTGGTCAAAACAACAATTGAATGGAATTAAAGCACAATTAATGTTACAACGGCTACGAATGAGTGGTTAAGGTTTGCATGAATTACCATTAAAGAGGTAAATTAATTAGTCGGATTCATCTAAACCCTATAAATAAGGGTTTAGTTTCGAGGTAACCTCACTTTTTACTCACTATTGAACTATTAAAGGTCTGTCGAGAAAAATTCTGACTCGAGCACGTTCGACGCCCAGGACTTTCAGACAGGTGGTTATCCTCATCTCATTTTTCAGCCGGAATAGTTCAGATGATTTATGATTATTTAAACGAAAATTTCAAAACATCGAGAGAAAGCGAAGAATGTAATTAGTTTGGGGATATTATTTAATAAATTACTGATTTATATTCTTAAGGCTAACATTTGATTTATATTCTCATCTTTTGATAATCATCCATTACTCATTTCCAATTCTCATGAACTTGTTCCTTTCCTTGACTTCATCTTTCATGGTGATAACATCCAACACAAACTTTCTTACCTCTCCAATATGACTGAACCAAGAGTTTTTGGTACTCACGTTCCATTCCCTTCTCTCTCCAACTCAATCAAGGAATCCAACTGTAAGATACTTTATATCTGCAGAAACCCATTTGACGCATTCGTTTCTTCTTGGACCTTCTTCAATATAATTAAGTCAGGCTCTTTGCATGAATTAACAATAGAGGAAGCTTTAGAAAAGTACTGCAAGGGAATAGTTGGGTTTGGTCCGACTTGGGAGCATATGTTAGGTTACTGGAAAGAGAGCATAGCAACACCAAACAAGGTTCTCTTCTTGAAGTATGAAGGACTCAAAGAAGATGCCAATTTTTACGTGAGAAG
>NW_025909663.1:0-13840 GCF_018835915.1 Vigna umbellata
CCTTTTAGTTTATCCCTTGTTGGAATCTCTCACCTCTTGCTCCTCCATCTCCACTTTCAGACTTACGTAAGTGAAGCTTCTTTCCTTATTTTCTTTCGAACTATTTGGCAAGTTCAATGAAGGATCCAATGGAGGATCAAGTGAAATCTAGGAGGGCCCTTCAGAGATCAAAAGATCCTCGCCCACCTTTCTTTTTTACATTTTTCACTTAATCTTACATATACTTTTAGTTGGAAGAAAGAACACAGTAATTTTGGATGCCTTATATTTGGTCCTCTGATTACTGCTATTCAGGTTGTAGCCTCACAGGACTGGCCGGAAGTAACAAAGTATCATTGAAAAAAAAAAAACCACCTATTGCCTCGGTTGACCAACAACCGAGGCCAAAAGTTTGACGAAAAAAAACAAAAAAAAAACACTCTCTACTGTCTCGATTGGATGTGAATCGAGGCAAAAACATACATTTTTTTGTCTCAATTCACAACCGAGGCAAAAAAGCTTACCACTTTTTACCGTCTGTATATACCTCAATTGCAGAACCGTTGCGGAAAGACAAAAATAACCGCTGTTGTTTCCCTTTTCTAGTGAGTTTCTGGAATTCTAAGAAAATGTTGACTAATATTATTGATGGGAGGATCATTATTCATTCAAACATTTTCTTAATCAAAAACATGTGGAAGAAAATAATTTATCATGTTGGTGTAAAATAAAATATAAAACGTGATGCTCAAGAATATTTTATATTCGAAAGTAAACGAGTGGTTCTATCATTCATGTTTTTACTAAATCATGTGTTCTTTTCAATCTGTCATTGTCGCCAGAGACAAATTTATTGACTTTCTTATAATTGTCTGCAGAAAGCAAAATGTAGCACGTGCTTCTTCTTTTCTCTTCCCATATTCTCCCAAGAAAATCAAATTTAATGTTATTATTTATTATAAGTATTGTATCTTTTAAGTGTGATGAAACTTCATTATGATTTTAATTTTTAAAAGTATTTATGTGAATATAAAAGAAAAAAATATTTAAATTGTATTTTATCTTAAATTTTAAATTTTAAATGATAGGAGACTATTGAGTATGATAATAACATCAATTTTTTTTCCTCTAATGTCAATGAAAATGATAAAAATGTGAAATGTCAATGAAAATGATAAACAATGTTATAGATCTACAATGATAGGTCTCTCATACACATTTTCTTTTGAAGAGCATGTGATATTGAAGATTTGAAAGACTCAAATAATATTAATTTTATGTAAATAATTTATGGATGTTATAAAAGTTATAGACAATAGACATATAGTATATCGAAATTTGGTTCAATCATTCACATTATTAAAATATGATTTCTTAAATGTGACACAATAACTTATTAAAATATGTTTTTCCCTTGTCTTCTGAGTTGGCGTTGTTTATTTGATATCAGATTAAAAAAAAGTCTAACAATTAGTTTCGATGGGAGGAAAATTTAGCTTTAAAACTAGAGATGACAAGACTAACAGAATAAAAAAAAAAAACTAGTAATCTTCCTCGACGTAAAAATTACCAATAAAAGGATACTATTTATCACTGTAATTTCCGAAGAGAAAAAACATTTTTTTATCAGCAATTGAAAATAAAAACAATCTAATGGTATAACCTTAGAGTCCTTTATTTGAAAAGAAAAACTGGAAAAAGTTGGAAGCACTTCTCAAATGAAGGAGACTTTGAGCTTAGAAAAGTTGAAGATACAGAAGCCTAAATTACAAATAAAATGTCTTCTAGTAAAAGAAAAATTAATTATAACTCACTATTATTGGAGTAATCACTTTATAAAAACCTTGAAATATACAAAGTGTTGGGATCAAACCTTGAAAAATCATTGCAAAAAGGAAGAAAAAAAAGTGGGTAACTAATTAAGCATATCTTATAAAAATGGAACTTACATCTTGTAGTTGATGATTACATCTTTGTACTTTACTTAAAGCAACGCCATGCATTTATAAAAATGAAACTTGATATATTGAAAATAGAGTATTTTAATATATAATAATAAACTATAATAAAAGATTAATTGAAAGACTCAACTATGCCAAACATTACTTTCTAGTTCACAAGTTAAGTCGGTACATAAAAAATTTATTGACCATATTTTTAAGTATAATTAATCACTTATGGTATATGAAATTCAACAATGTCTCTTTTCTCTTACTTATCTTCCAATATATGTCGATGCAGTTTAGGAAAATTATTTAAAATTTAGGAAATCAACCACTAACTTTTGATTCTCTAATTTCTTGAAAGTTTGTGTAAAAAAAAAAAAAAACTAAAATACTGTCTTAAAATGTTCGGCAAAATTAGAAATATCATTGGCTACTAAAATGGTTTTTTTTAATATTTCAGTTTGAGTTTATAATTGTTTTCTAAAACTGTATATGATATTAAATTAATTTTTTTAATGAATAATAATTTCAATAGAAAGTATTATATTGTAGTTGTTTTAGATAATACAGAAGTGTTATTATATGGAAAAGTTTTTAAAAGGAAAGAATTTTGTGAAAAAAAATGTTATTGTTGGGAAGAGACACAATTGAATTGTTTAAAAAAGTAAAACGTTTGCATAGTAATTTTATTTGTAAATCCATTATGAGTTGATAATTAATATTTTAAATTTCATCTGAAGTTAATTTTTAAAAATAATATTAACTTGAACGAAAATATATATAAACTTTAAATATTATTCTTATTATTCCATATAAAAAACTAAATGTTCTTTAAGAATTTTGAGTGTGGACTTTTGAATATAGGTTGTGATATTGTGAGATCTTAACGATAGTTTGATTACTCTTTTTATATGGAAAAAGTCTTCTTGTTCTTGAGAGCAAGAAAATTCATCTATAAAAACTTTTTGACGCTAAAGTCACTAAGAGAGTTAAGATCTATAAGTAAGGATGAGAGTGATTATGAAGTAAGTATTATTTGGAGAATACCATTTGTATTTATACAATCAACATGAGCTATATACTTATGTTCCTATTAGAATAATACTTACCTAGAGAGTATAACATAATAAAAGGTAACAATATAGTAAAAAATAACTTACGTAACCCGAAATTTAGTTACAATATATAAATATGACCCAAATAAGTGTAGGTTTTGGTTGATCCATAATTAAGAGACTTAGGACCTTATTGGACCACGTTATTTAATATGTCTATTGGACAAGGTAGGAACATCAGCACCCAATCTTGGAATTTTGGTTTGGTATATGTGGTCACATCGGATCTGTGTAATTCAGAGATGGATCGGCCATTTGGCCAAGGCCATAATACAATATAAGCCATTTGGTCGTGTTTTGCAAGTGGATTGGCCTCAAGGTTGGGGTTTGTAATGTAGCTGGGCCATTTCGCCATGCTTTACAGGTGAATTGGCCTTGAGGTTGAGCTCTTTTAAGTGACTAATCCAACCAAGCTTAAAGTGACATTGACTTTGAGTTGAGTTCTTCAATGGCTAATGCAGTCGAGCTTAAAGTGATATGGCATCGGGGTCGAACTCTTCAATGGCTAATACAATCGAGCTTAAACTGAAATGGCCTTGGCCCCGAGGTCATATCACTTTAAGCTCAGCTGGATTAACCATTGAAGACCTTGGCCCCGAGGCCATATTACTTTAAGCTCGACTACATTAGTCATCGGAGAACTTGGCCTCGAGGCCATATCACTTTAAGCTCGACTGGATTAGTCCTTGAAGAGCTCGACCCCAAGGTCATATCACTTTAAGCTTGGTTAGATTAGTCATTGAAGAGCTCAACCCCAAGACCATATCACTTTAAGCTTGGCCCCAAGGCCATATCACTTTAAGCTTGACTGGATTAGCCATTGAAAAGCTCGGCCTCGATATCACTTTCAGCTTGGCTGGATTAGCCATTAAAGAGCTCATCCTCAAGGGCATATTACTTTAAGCTCGATTGGATTTGTCACTTAAAAGTGCTTGGTCTCAAGGGAAATCCACTTGCAAAGCACGACCGACTGACCTAATTACATTACAAAACGACCTTGTGGCTAATCCACTTGTAAGACACGACCAAATGGTGCATACTACATTACAACCTCAACCAAATGGTCAAACCATCTTTGAATTATACAAAGATCTAATGTGACCGCATATACGAAACCAAACTTTTGAGACTAGCTAGGCTTATTTTCCTACTCGATCCAATAAGCATATTAAATAGTGTGGTCTGATAAAGCCTTTTAAGTCTCTTAATTATTGAGTAGCCAGACCTACACTTATTTGGGCTATATTTACATATTATAACTAAATCTCGGTAGTTTGGTATGTTAGTTATTATTTACCATTATGTTACTATTTATTTATTGTTATTATATTTTCTAGATAAGTATTATTCAAAGAGGAACATAGGTTCACGACAATGTTGATCTATAAATACAACTAGTATTCCACAAGGGATATTCACTTCATAATTACTCTTACTCTTATTTATAGTTCATAATTACTCTCACTCTTATTTATAGATCATAATCTCTCTTATTGAGTTGAGCGTTAAAAGTCTTTGTTGCATAAAAAAAAATCAAATTAGTTATTCAAATATGTTTAAGATACGGATAAGAACATTTATAGTTACTAAGGAAAATACATCTAATTATACCCTTTAATAACCATTTTGTTTTATTTTGTTCTTCATTTTAACTACACCCTCTGATTTGTTAATTTGAGAAACCAATAAAATCATACAATTCTATTAAATTTAAGGATTATTAAAATTGAATTGAATTCTTAACTTTAAAGGCTAAATACATATTTTATACATAAATGGTATACATCTTATATAAAAAGTATTTTCCTTCAAATAATATGAAGAATATAAATTTCTTATTTTTATATTTAGTCTTATAGAACTTTTTAAATAAAATGTCATATTTTTATGCTTCTTTTAATTAATTATTCTGCATGTAGAAAAAGTGATATTATTTAACAAATCTGTCTAAAATGTTATTTTTATTTTTATTTTTAACATGAATGAAAGGACCTTAAACTACATGAATATGTTATTATACAATCACAAATTCAAATAAACAACATAAGATACATTATGTGTACTACTATCTGACTCATTGTCTTTCAAAATTACCAAGTCTACAAAATAACAATAAAGACAAAAACATAGTTTAATCAATTACTTATGAAGAAACTGAATCATTATGTTGAGCTTAGAAAAGATAAATGTCTAACTCTTTATTGAATCATAAAACTTGTAATGATAAATTCGACTTAAAAAACTTAATCAAAAGAGCATACTCTTCAGTAGTCTTTGTATCCATACCATTTCTCAGCAATTGAGGAAAGAACAACCAATTTGCAGTGATGGCTAAAAATGAAATCACAAGGGGCCCTGACACCGCACCATGCAACTGCCACTCACGGTGGCTAGCCACCTTTTTCGCAACCACCTCCACCACCATGCACACACCATGAAGGACAAAAAAACATGTCACTTCCCACGTTGGAGTCACACGAGTAAGATAATAATAAATTAACTCATGCATGAGTCCTGATACAAGAAAAGTGACTAACATGGCAGCCGAAGTGGCACAAGAGATGTTCACAAAACTTGAAAGCATACTGCGTGTAGGATTGTATACAGTAGGACGTAGAAGATGAGACACCATGAGGTTCCATCTGTGACCCCAGAAGTCTTGAAGTGAAGTGGAAAGGTAGGGTTCGTTGAACTGTGATTCTATCTCAAAGCCAAGAACAGTTCGAATCATGGCTCCAATGAAGATTAAGAGAAGTTCTAGGGAAAGGTAAACGTGGCAGCAATAAATGGGCAATAAGAGATTAGGGTGAAGATTTTGTTTGTAGTCATAAGCACGAATTATCATTGCAAAAAGAAGCAGTTTCAGAGGAAAAAGCCATTTGGGTTTGTTGGTGGTGTGGTTTTGCTTGGTTGGAGGGTGTTGTTTTGGGATGATGGGTAAGGAAGCTATGGAGATGAAGAGGAAAATGTTTTGGGGTGATATTGCAAGAGGGCCTTGGTTGAAGGAGAAAAGAAGAAGCTTGAATGTGGCAAGCCAAAGGAAGAAGGAAATTGTTCCAACTAAGGTAGGTGAAGAGAGGTATAATGGAAGCATGAAGAAGAGACAGAGAATTGGAAGGAGGGAGAGAAGCCTCAAGAAACCTTTTGGTATTCTAGAAACTATGTAATAGCAATAACTTAGAGATATGATGGTTGAAATCCATACTTTCATGAACCTTTCAATTTCACCTCCCATCTTCATCTTCTTTCTCCCTTGAATAGGCAATGAGTTTTGTGAAACTAATGGAAATAATGAGTGATATTATATATTGGTTGATCTATGTATTGAAGAAGACTTAGGATACAATATAAATAATTGGAGTTATAAACTATACAAAAACTAATGCACACACCATATATAATAATCTGTGATAGCAGCAAGAAAGTTTGACTTAGATTTCTTGTGTGATTGTGTATAAAAAAGGACATACTTATCTTAGCTTGTAAAGATGGATAAAAACGTAAATATATTATTGTTTCAAATTGTTGTATTCTATGGGTTCATTTTTCTCGACTAAATTCTTATAATTTGATCGGTGGTTTTCATCTATATATTTGTCTCTTTGGCACATAATATATATTTTGTTTGAGTCACTGTCAATTAATAGATTTCCTATTCTTATTTGTTATGTATAATTTCGTGGCTCATTTCGATTATGGTTTCGAGAAGGAAAATATTAATTAGGATTTATTAAGGGAGTAACGAAGCAATCTCTTACGTACACAAAATAAATATAATAAAAACGATGGATGTTGTTTAGTATATTTGTCTTTGATAAAGTGTTGACATAAACATACATTTGTGAATATGTGTTAATGGTATGATTCATTATAACATTTGTGAATATGTGTTAATGGTATGATTCATTATAAGACTTGTCAATTTTTCCATAAGTTAGTATCGGATTAAAATAAACAGTGGATAGAGCTCGTCGAACTGGATCCGCATTACTTTTCAGTTTAGACAAGTTCAATTTAACTTTCAATTTGATGACATTGAATCTAAACATATTAGTCTCAATTATAGGTTCAACATGACTTAATCTAACAATCAACCTGAACCAATTTGATTAAACCTCTGAAACTAACTCAATTTGACTTTTGCTTCAAATTGACTAATCCTAACCTTTGAGTTAAGTCAGCTCAGCTCGAACTTTGACCTAAGTTTATTTGACATAACCTTTGACCAAAGTTAATTCAGCTTGACCTTTGACCCGAGTTGGTATAACACAACCTTTAGCCTGTGTCAACAAGAGACAACCTTTAACACGACCTTCAACCTAAGGTGACATGACTAACCTTCAACCTAAGCCAACTCAGCCATGTTCGATTCGACTTTTGGTCCAGGCCAATTTAGCACAACCTTTGGCTTAGACCGACTCATCTCGATTTTGGTCCAGTCTGACTTCACTTAACCTTTAACCTTACATAACAAGACCCAACCCTTGACTCTACATGAGTAGGTCTAACCTTTAACTAAGGACAACATGTCTCGACCTTCAATCCAAGTCAATTTGGCTTAACCTTTAACCTGGAATGAATTGTCCTAATCTTCAACCCAGGGTTAACTTAAGTTTAGCTTAGGCTGACCTGTCTTGAACTTTATCCTAGGCCAACGCGACACAATCTTTGACTTAGGTCAATCCAACATGACCTTCTATCTAAGATGACACGACTTTATTTTTCATCTCTAGCAGGCTTGACACAATCTTTTGGCTTAGGCAAGCTCGACTTGATCTTTGGTCTAGGCTAACTCGATCTGACTTTTAGCTTAAGTCAATTGATGAATAAATATTTTTATACTATTCATTTAGCTTTTTGTACTACATTTGATTAAGGAATTGAGTTTAATTATCCAATATTTCCTCAGTTTTGATATTTGGGCTTAATTTGACCTATAATTATTATTTTAATTAATTTGAATTATCTAAGGCTAATTATTTCAATTATTAATTGCAGGGAATTATTTAGAATATTATTTTGAGACATCATGAGAGTTACCACGTCATTCTTCACTTGCCACATCAGCTTTTTCATATTGTAAATTCATTTTTTAGGAGTTTTTGGACAGATTTGACTTTTTGGGTCGTTTTGGGTCATTTTTGGAGAGGTCCATTAGTGCCTTGACCTAGTTTTGTGAACAAAAGGGGGCAGACCCCAAAACACTCTCTCACTCTCTAATTTTACGTTTTCTAAGCTTTGGACAGAAGGGAGAGCTCCTCTAATTTGGGGTTTTNCAAATATGTTTAAGATACGGATAAGAACATTTATAGTTACTAAGGAAAATACATCTAATTATACCCTTTAATAACCATTTTGTTTTATTTTGTTCTTCATTTTAACTACACCCTCTGATTTGTTAATTTGAGAAACCAATAAAATCATACAATTCTATTAAATTTAAGGATTATTAAAATTGAATTGAATTCTTAACTTTAAAGGCTAAATACATATTTTATACATAAATGGTATACATCTTATATAAAAAGTATTTTCCTTCAAATAATATGAAGAATATAAATTTCTTATTTTTATATTTAGTCTTATAGAACTTTTTAAATAAAATGTCATATTTTTATGCTTCTTTTAATTAATTATTCTGCATGTAGAAAAAGTGATATTATTTAACAAATCTGTCTAAAATGTTATTTTTATTTTTATTTTTAACATGAATGAAAGGACCTTAAACTACATGAATATGTTATTATACAATCACAAATTCAAATAAACAACATAAGATACATAATGTGTAATACTATCTGACTCATTGTCTTTCAAAATTACCAAGTCTACAAAATAACAATAAAGACAAAAACATAGTTTAATCAATTACTTATGAAGAAACTGAATCATTATGTTGAGCTTAGAAAAGATAAATGTCTAACTCTTTATTGAATCATAAAACTTGTAATGAAAAATTCGACTTAAAAAACTTAATCAAAAGAGCATACTCTTCAGTAGTCTTTGTATCCATACCATTTCTCAGCAATTGAGGAAAGAACAACCAATTTGCAGTGATGGCTAAAAATGAAATCACAAGGGGCCCTGACACCGCACCATGCAACTGCCACTCACGGTGGCTAGCCACCTTTTTCGCAACCACCTCCACCACCATGCACACACCATGAAGGACAAAAAAACATGTCACTTCCCACGTTGGAGTCACACGAGTAAGATAATAATAAATTAACTCATGCATGAGTCCTGATACAAGAAAAGTGACTAACATGGCAGCCGAAGTGGCACAAGAGATGTTCACAAAACTTGAAAGCATACTGCGTGTAGGATTGTATACAGTAGGACGTAGAAGATGAGACACCATGAGGTTCCATCTGTGACCCCAGAAGTCTTGAAGTGAAGTGGAAAGGTAGGGTTCGTTGAACTGTGATTCTATCTCAAAGCCAAGAACAGTTCGAATCATGGCTCCAATGAAGATTAAGAGAAGTTCTAGGGAAAGGTAAACGTGGCAGCAATAAATGGGCAATAAGAGATTAGGGTGAAGATTTTGTTTGTAGTCATAAGCACGAATAATCATTGCAAAAAGAAGCAGTTTCAGAGGAAAAAGCCATTTGGGTTTGTTGGTGGTGTGGTTTTGCTTGGTTGGAGGGTGTTGTTTTGGGATGATGGGTAAGGAAGCTATGGAGATGAAGAGGAAAATGTTTTGGGGTGATATTGCAAGAGGGCCTTGGTTGAAGGAGAAAAGAAGAAGCTTGAATGTGGCAAGCCAAAGGAAGAAGGAAATTGTTCCAACTAAGGAAGGTGAAGAGAGGTATAATGGAAGCATAAAGAAGAGACAGAGAATTGGAAGGAGGGAGAGAAGCCTCAAGAAACCTTTTGGTATTCTAGAAACTATGTAATAGCAATAACTTAGAGATATGATGGTTGAAATCCATACTTTCATGAACCTTTCAATTTCACCTCCCATCTTCATCTTCTTTCTCCCTTGAATAGGCAATGAGTTTTGTGAAACTAATGGAAATAATGAGTGATATTATATATTGGTTGATCTATGTATTGAAGAAGACTTAGGATACAATATAAATAATTGGAGTTATAAACTATACAAAAACTAATGCACACACCATATATAATAATCTGTGATAGCAGCAAGAAAGTTTGACTTAGATTTCTTGTGTGATTGTGTATAAAAAAGGACATACTTATCTTAGCTTGTAAAGATGGATAAAAACGTAAATATATTATTGTTTCAAATTGTTGTATTCTATGGGTTCATTTTTCTCGACTAAATTCTTATAATTTGATCGGTGGTTTTCATCTATATATTTGTCTCTTTGGCACATAATATATATTTTGTTTGAGTCACTGTCAATTAATAGATTTCCTATTCTTATTTGTTATGTATAATTTCGTGGCTCATTTCGATTATGGTTTCGAGAAGGAAAATATTAATTAGGATTTATTAAGGGAGTAACGAAGCAATCTCTTACGTACACAAAATAAATATAATAAAAACGATGGATGTTGTTTAGTATATTTGTCTTTGATAAAGTGTTGACATAAACATACATTTGTGAATATGTGTTAATGGTATGATTCATTATAACATTTGTGAATATGTGTTAATGGTATGATTCATTATAAGACTTGTCAATTTTTCCATAAGTTAGTATCGGATTAAAATAAACAGTGGATAGAGCTCGTCGAACTGGATCCGCATTACTTTTCAGTTTAGACAAGTTCAATTTAACTTTCAATTTGATGACATTGAATCTAAACATATTAGTCTCAATTATAGGTTCAACATGACTTAATCTAACAATCAACCTGAACCAATTTGATTAAACCTCTGAAACTAACTCAATTTGACTTTTGCTTCAAATTGACTAATCCTAACCTTTGAGTTAAGTCAGCTCAGCTCGAACTTTGACCTAAGTTTATTTGACATAACCTTTGACCAAAGTTAATTCAGCTTGACCTTTGACCCGAGTTGGTATAACACAACCTTTAGCCTGTGTCAACAAGAGACAACCTTTAACACGACCTTCAACCTAAGGTGACATGACTAACCTTCAACCTAAGCCAACTCAGCCATGTTCGATTCGACTTTTGGTCCAGGCCAATTTAGCACAAACTTTGGCTTAGACCGACTCATCTCGATTTTGGTCCAGTCTGACTTCACTTAACCTTTAACCTTACATAACAAGACCCAACCCTTGACTCTACATGAGTAGGTCTAACCTTTAACTAAGGACAACATGTCTCGACCTTCAATCCAAGTCAATTTGGCTTAACCTTTAACCTGGAATGAATTGTCCTAATCTTCAACCCAGGGTTAACTTAAGTTTAGCTTAGGCTGACCTGTCTTGAACTTTATCCTAGGCCAACGCGACACAATCTTTGACTTAGGTCAATCCAACATGACCTTCTATCTAAGATGACACGACTTTATTTTTCATCTCTAGCAGGCTTGACACAATCTTTTGGCTTAGGCAAGCTCGACTTGATCTTTGGTCTAGGCTAACTCGATCTGACTTTTAGCTTAAGTCAATTGATGAATAAATATTTTTATACTATTCATTTAGCTTTTTGTACTACATTTGATTAAGGAATTGAGTTTAATTATCCAATATTTCCTCAGTTTTGATATTTGGGCTTAATTTGACCTATAATTATTATTTTAATTAATTTGAATTATCTAAGGATAATTATTTCAATTATTAATTGCAGGAAATTATTTAGAATATTATTTTGAGACATCATGAGAGTTACCACGTCATTCTTCACTTGCCACATAAGCTTTTTCATATTGTAAATTCATTTTTTAGGAGTTTTTGGACAGATTTGACTTTTTGGGTCGTTTTGGGTCATTTTTGGAGAGGTCCATTAGTGCCTTGACCTAGTTTTGTGAACAAAAGGGGGCAGACCCCAAAACACTCTCTCACACTCTAATTTTACGTTTTCTAAGCTTTGGACAGAAGGGAGAGCTCCTCTAATTTGGGGTTTTAGGTTTTTTTTTCATTTACATTTTGATGCACTTTCGATTCTAGTAATGCAATTTCGTTTTCTTCTCTTAACAATTCAATTCTACAATTTTGTTTTCTCTCTTGAGCTGCAATTTCAATTCTGCATTTTAAATTCCATGCATTGCACTTTCGTTTTCGGTTTTTCTAAATTCGTTTTGAGTTCATTTCCATTGCGTTTAGATTTGGTTTGTTTGCGTTTTACATTTGGGTTTGCATTTTTGTTGATTAGGTTGCGTTTTTTTATTGGAATTCGTTTTTGTTGCTTGGGTTGCGTTTTTGGTGCATTGGATTTTCATTTCTACATTGGGTTCGTTTTATGTTTCAATTCTATTTTAATAGTTTAAAACTCGTTTTCATGAATAGGTAAATTATTTGGGTTGGTGATTAGTGAGTTTGCAAAGGTTTCCTTAAGATTATTGAAGCAAAATTGGGATTCAATTTTGTGTATCCTACACATATGAAATTTGTTTTGTACAATTGGTCCTCGCTTAGTGGTCTAATTTGAGCATGATAATCTTCGCTTAGTTGATTAGTGTGTTTGTGCAGAATTGATGAATCTGTGTGAGTGTGTTTGCTTAATTTTCATTTTATGAAGACCGTTTTAGACTTCGCTTAGTTGTCTAGTTTGTGTTGGATTAAAGGTCATAAGATTAGATATATGTTTTAAATCTGTGATTGGAAACAAGCGCAATCCAGCTAACACCAACTTGTCTTTAATTTTGTGTTCATTTTGTGTGTCAATCAGTCCACTTCATTTCACAAAACCACATTCAACCCCCCCTCCCCCCAACCATGTGTTTGATCTAATTCTTGAACCACATTTGGTCCTTGAGAGACGACCTAGGGGTCATTCTCCTACCTTATACTGCATTTAATTGCTCATTAATTTGATTCGGGTATAGCCTTGATCATCGACTCATCAAGCTCAACTCAGGCTGAGGTGAGTTGAGTCAGGTTTATCTATTGCTAAGTCAAGTCGAGACCACTTAAGGCCAAGTCATGTTGGACCCACCTTTAGCCGGGTCATGTCAAACTGACCTCCAACGATATCATTTTAGATCTACCTCTTGCTAGTCAAATCGAGTCCACCAATAATTGAGTTGGATCCAATAAGTCGAATCCACCTCTAATATAATTTCTTGAAGTCCGTCTCATGCTAAGTTGAAACTATATTAAAGATATTATTCCATCTATTCACATTTGATGAATTGATAGCATTTATCAATTGTAGTTACTACAAGGCTGAGATAATTAATATAATTTATCATTTAATTGTCAACATGTAATATGTTCACTGTAAAAATTTAATTTTTTTTAAATAAAAATATATTTATTAAAAAGAAATATACTACAGTATGTGTTATAATCTCTTATGGCTATGTAAGAATAGAAATGTTTTAATTTTGTCTAAGATTTTCCTTGGTCCTTGATACTAGATTAAGAAGTAGTTTTTAAGTTTAATTCAACCCTACAAAATTGGTTTGTAATATGATATTTACACTTATAAGCTCTAAATAGGCCTTATTTATTGTCGATATAAAACTTCCAGCACACTTTCACATGCCGAGATATATATATATCTCGTGCATGAGACTAGGCATTATGATTTATTTGGTAACATGTAAAACAATAAATCCTACAAATATTAAATTTTGTTAGGATAGATTTTAACTCAACACTCTAATACTATAATAAGTTTTAGAATAAAAAACGCATACCTTTTTATTCATATGTCTCATATATATATATATATATATATATATATGTAATTATTAAA
>NW_025909663.1:17725-49587 GCF_018835915.1 Vigna umbellata
AGATTTGCACGGGCCAAGCCCAAGTTTTAATAGTCTTATGCCTCAGTCCATATGTTAACCGAGGCAGTATCTCTTTCACCTAAAGTATATACCTCGGTCCATTTTTTTAACCGAGGCAGTATTTGGTTTAGACACCGGTTGCTTAACAACCGAGGCATATAGTGGTTTAAAATTTACAAAACTGCCACCGCGTTTTGATATGCTTCGGTTCTGGAAAAACCGAGGCGTAATGTGCGAGTTAAAAATGCGATTTTTTACTAGTGAAGATACAAAGTATCAGTATTTTTCACAAAGTTGAACTTCATTGATTATCACAAAGACACAATCAAACACAATAAAAACCTATTTCTGGTACACAATCAAATAATCAAACACAATAAAAAAATGTTTATCTAATAATAACACAATCAAACAAATAAAAAACTATTTCTGGTATAAAAACATAAAAACCAAACATTTATTATATTCATAACGCACGTAAAAAATAGTAGAAACATTTTGTCCTACGGGACATGTGAATTTATTCTAGGAAAAAAATAGATTCTTAAGAAGAAAACAGAAAGGATAAGAAGGAAGGAAGAAAAGGGAAAGAAGAACTGTGTTGGGCAATAGCTATAACTAGAATGTAACAGGTGGAGATCAATGGACAGTGATAAGCTAACAGAGGAACAAGTGTCGTGCATGCTGCATTCGCGTGGCATGGTTCTTTATCTCTCTTTGCACCAAATTAGGATCATAAACTCATCCTTTCCTCCGTCTCTTTCATCGCCTACTTCATCATTTTCCACCAAAACTTCTACTTCTTCCTCTTCCTCTCTTCTTACACCATTTTCTCTTTTCTTACTCTCCTCTTCAACTCTTTCTCTCCTTCACCACCCTTCTTGTAACTGTCTATCTAATATATTTCTCTTTTTCTCTCTTGTCTAAACACATATATAGATACAGTTTTATGTGTTAGTTTCACTTCTGTACTAAATCTTTGCATTGAAGACTAATTCAAATCTACAGCAAAAAGAAGAATATACGAGGCTAACTGTTCTTCTTATGGTTATGTAACGTCTTTGTTTAATTTTGTTTCTATAGGAAGTGAATAAAGACGAAGATACAATGCTGATAGAAAATGTTCTTACAATTGTTTGGCATCATATAGTGTTTAAATTGTAAAAAATAATCTAATGTTTTTCATGTTTCCCCAAAGAATAATCGTTGAGCAATTTCAGCTTTGACAAGCACAAGATTAGATAAGAAGATGAGGAAGTTGAAGTAAGGGAGAAAACAAGAGTAGAACAAAGAATTGCATGTTGCTAATGAAATAATTGAGCTTAGAACATAGAAGGAAGCGCTATTACTCTTGGTACATAACCAAGACCTAAGGCCATTTGATTAGCATTAATTTGGTCTAAAAAATCATTTTCAGATTAAACAATCAAGGGTTGTGAAGTTACAGATCTGAATATTATGGCAGACTAAGTTATTTCTTAAAACGAAGGATATTAAAAATTGATTTATAAATAGCTGCATACCCCAGACATACAAGTGAAACATGGCCTCTAAATCTTCAACATCAGTTTTGTGTTTTACAACAGTCCGGATTCGCTTCGCGCCTACAGTCGTTCTTCCATCAATTGGCACAAGAGCAAGGTTCGTCCATGCCACAAGAGATAAGTATCTCTCCTCTGATTTTTCTTTTTTTCTTAGTTTTGTCTCTTTGATTTTATCTTGAATCTGATTTGCGCCTCTGATTCATGTGTTGTATTCATTGTTTGATTTCACGTTTCGTTGTATTTCGTTGTATTTGTTTGTATTGATTTGCAATCCCAATATATTGAATACAATATATTGTATTGTATTTCTCATATTCTTTATATCTGATTAATGTGTGTCATAAATGTACAGCGGGATGGGCAAATAAAGCAAATAAAATTGAACCGTAAATAAAACTGAACTACACTTCTTACCAAAATATATAAACTAAAACTAATCTGAACTAGTGCTTTAATAATATATTTTTAATTAAAATTTATTTTAATATTTATTTTATTTTATTCATAAATGTTTCAAAAATTAACTTTTTAATTATTTGATATTATTATTTTCTATTTTATTTATATTTCTTTTATTATTATGTATATGGAAATTATTTTATTATTTATTTATTTATTTTATTTTTTAATTTTTTATTTATATTTATTTTGTCATAAATATTATTTTATTTTTATATAATTTATTTTATCCTTTTATTTACTTATTTTATTTTAAAATAATTTTTTATTTATATTTATTTTGTTTTTCATAAAATTGTTTTATTAATTAATTATTTATCATTTATATTTTATTATGTAAAAATTAAACTAATATTTATTAATTATTATAATATAATAAAAGAGGATATTAGAAAAATTTCTCATGTTTGTTAATTTTTTATCATTTGATATTTTTATAATATTAATTATTTTGCTACATTATTATTTATTATGATATTTTATTAATCATTTAATAAAATTTAACGTTAAAAAATATATTATAGTTTTAGTATTTAAAATAGTATAAATAGTTATATTATGTGTATGCTTACAATCCTCGAAGCTCTCTAGACTCAGCAAAAATGACTAAAACTCCAAGAACCCTAAAAGGTGTGGAAACCTAATTTGGACCGATAGACACGAAAATGAATGGTGAGAACCCTAACCGGACACAAGGCACCCTAGAACATTGAAGAGACACTGACTGGACCGATTAATCGGTGAAAACAAGTGATTAATCAGTGGAAGTGGGCTGGATCGGAGCAAATGAGGGTTCAATCAGTGGAGAATGAAAATAATCGGTGAGAAAGGGTTTATCGGTTCAAAAGTGGTTTTAATCGGTCCAACTCGAATGAAATGGTGAAAGAAGGAAGAACCCTGGGTTTTGGAAGCGGTTCGGTGTACAAAAGTGGAATGATGAGAAAAAATAAAGATCGGAGAAGGTGAAGTGATTATGTGAAACGAAAAACCTGATAGAAGCTCGCGATGATGAAGTTGTGGTCTCAAGAAGAAGAAGCTCGAGAGAGACGAATGAAGCTCTCGAAGATGCAAAATTTCGATGTAGATAAATAATTTACAATTTTGTTTCTACGTCACTTTTTATACTATTTCATTATAATAGGTGTAGAAAGTTTCTTTTGTTTACGAAATTGCACTGTATCATCTTTTATAGCTGGTGAATTTTAAGATGTATTAAAAATTGGTATAAAAAGTATATTTTTCACTGGTGGCGGGCTGGGGGCGATGAGGATTGGAGAGGCTGCTAATTTCGGAGTCTATCTTGGTTAGTATTGGCACGTTGTCCTTGGCTTTCATGTTTCTCTCTCTTATTTGTGTTGAATTTGATGTGAAAAAGAAGAGAGAGAAAGCTCGAACATTATACTTCATCTTTCTCTCTTTTATTTGTGTTGAATTTGATGTGAAAAAGAAGAGAGAGAAAGCTCGAACATTATACAAAATGCAAAGGAGAAAGAAGAAAAAAATGCAGATTTGTCAGCTAGTGTTAACTCTGTTTATGTGAACATAATACAATTTATACTATTTTAAAATAAAATAGAAGTATTTTTAATATGGGATACTAAACTGGAGACAAAATAAACATTTAAACTTATTTTATTTGATATACCAAAGGAATGAAAATAATAATTCATGGCAATAACACTTTCAAAAAGAAAATTTAAAAAAAAAATAAATAAAAAAATAAACCTAAACAATGTATCAGTCACAATAAAATGAGAATTTTTCTAGAAAACACCAAGTTTAATCCGTCGATTCTTATTACATTAATCTTCCGTAATTGTATAAATTATTTGGTTGTGAACACCCTTCACAACAATAGACATAAACCTCAAAATATCAGCATCATCACGAATCCTCTGATACATAAATGGTAACTTTATTTTAAGAATGGTAACAAAATCATTCTCCAGAAACATTCTCAGAACAATGAAAAAGTTAACAAATGCAACTGTAGCTTCGACATCACAAAATTCACCAATGTTGCACACTCCTCGATGGCCTTTTTCTCCACACCATTCCTCAACAATTGAGGAAAAAACAACCACCTCCCGGTTGCCGCCAAGAACGCCAACACAAGCGCCGTCGACACCACTCCATGCAACCGCCACCCACGGCGGAGCATCACCTTTTTCACCGCCACCTCCGCCACCGTGCACACCCCATGGAGCACAAAAAAGCAGGTAACTTCCCACGTGGGAGGCGCGCGTGTGAGATAATAATATATTAACTCATGCATGAGTCCGGACACAAGGAAAGTAGCCAGCACAGCAGTGGAGGCGGAACAAGAGGGACCCAGAAAACGTGTAGATATACGGTATACGGGGTGGAATACGGAGGGACGTAGAATACCAGTAACCATTAGGTTCCACCTACGACCCCAAAAGTCTTGAAGGGAAGTTGAAAGGTAAGGTTCGTCGAATTGAGGTTGCAAGTCAAACCCTAGAAGGGTTTGAACCGGGATAGCAGTGAGGGCTAAGAAAAGTTCTATGCCAAGGTACATGTGACAGCAGTAAAGGAATAAGATGAAATAGGGGTGGAGATTGTGGGTGTAGTTGTAAGCATGTATGATGAAGGGAAAGATAAGCACTTTTAGGGGAAAAAGCCATTTGGGTTTGAGTTTGGGTTTGGAGATGTTGTGGTTGAGGCTGATGGGGAGGGAAGCTAAGGAGATGAAATGGAGAATGTTTGAGGGTGATTGAGCAAGAGGGCCTTGGTTGAAGGAGAAAAGGAGGAGTTTGAAAGTGCCCAGCCAAACAAGGAAGAAGGTGGTGGGGCCACCAAGGTGGAAGGATGAGAGATTGAAAGGAAGGATGAGGAAGAGGTAGAGAATTGGAAGGAGGGAGAGAAGTCTGAAGAATCCTTTTGGTATTGTAGAAGATATGTAATAACAGTAGCAGAGACATGAGATGGTTGTGAGCCACACCTTCATGAACATCACAATTTCATCATCCATTCTTCTGATTTTTTTTTCTTCCTTCAATCTGGATGGTGGAAAATTAGGAATGATCTTCCACGGATTTCAGGATCTCAAAGATGCAATACCAATTTTTAATTCACTTTTCTTAGGCTACTTGTTCTTTTAAATTTGTTCTCTCTTCTTTTTTAATTATTATTTTATTACCTTATATTTAATTTTTTTTATCCTATTTTGTTTCTCTTCCCTTTCTCTTCTTTTCTTCTTGTTACCATCCATTACGTCTAATGTTAATTAGTTACATCAATTTCTCTGCTGCGACCAAATTCTTTGTCGGAAGAATTTATTATTTTTCACTTTTTTTTTTAAATGGGAAAGGTAAAGAGTTATGCATTGGGATAAAGAAAAGATAATGGATATAATAAATGATATTTAAGAAATGAAAACTTGCCTACTGTTGCTGTTAAGCTGGTACTCTGGATTGGACTGATAAAGCGGTTGTATTTAACTCCTTGATAACTAATTTCTAGATTATGGATGAGGATAAGTATAGCCAGCTAAAATAAATTAAGACGGGTAGTTGATTTAATAAATGAAATTGAATGGAGTAATATTTGAAATTTGATTTCATTGAAAAATATATCTACCGATATGGAATAATATCTTCTCAATATTTTGTGTTTTGTCATGAAACGAAAGTGAATATGCCTATAGTAGCATATCTTAAAACAATAAGTTCTTTACTATGGCAGCATTCCCTCCTAATTTTTTCTACATAGCTATTCATCCTAAAATTACACACGCGAGAGAGAAACAGGAAATGACTGCTAACAAGAATGGAAAATGGGAAATAAGCTAAAAGATAAAGCAATTCATTAGACAAAGTATCATTTCTCAAAGGAAATAGCCAAACCACCACATTTAACAATCCCACTTTACCTCTTAATCCTGTCTTTTCTGGAACATGTCAAAGGTTATACAATTTAGTGTAATAAGACATCCTGTTTTCTTGAAAAAAAGGAAAAAAAAAAATAGCAACATATACGATAAGACAACCTCCTGGTCTTGTATCAGCTTCAGACTCATGTTTAATGTAAAATCTAAATTTCGAAATATGAAAAAAAAAAATAAACAGTATATTTTCTAAGCATATTTGGAATCCATAGTCCCCTCGGAAAGGGAAAAATAGAGTTCATAAAGTAAAATAAAAGATTAAGTGGAGTGTCAGTTACTGAGGACAAAAGAAATTATTGACGGTGTGTAAGTGACTAAGTGCGTATAAAGGATAACAAAAGCAATATTATATTATAATATTCCTTTGCTTTTGCAGATTACATTCGGTGCAAATAAATAAACTACAAAGTGGATAGATCTTATTATATCCTAAAGTTTATCATACATTTGTTCCAAACTAAACTAATCAAAAGGTAAAGCAAAAGTTATGCCAGATGTGCTGTTTCATTCGAATCACCCGTTTTCATTTTTTGAGCCAAATTAAATTCAGAACTAATTTGGTGCAGTTGAATTTTCTAAACATCAAAATCTGACAACTCAGGTCTCAAATAAATGTTGTAATTTCGATTTACAGATATAAAATACAAATTAGCCCAATCTTCGTCCATAACTCTGAGTTGTTGACCGTGTCAATGCATACAAAACCAACTCAAATTAATCCAGATCCAATGCATTCATCTCTTAAAACTTAGGAGAACTCGGATATCCTTATTTCTTAGTTAAACAAACCAGAGTTCATGATAAAACAAACTAACACATTATAAAGTAGCAAGAAAGAACATACGAGAACCCCCCCGGAGTATTTCATCTTTATATATTGCTTACCTGAATACCCTTTGTCAGGAAGACTTTCATTATAGAGATCATTATACTCATGTGAGTCGGTCATCAAGACAAATCATCGGCTCTGATACCATTGTTGGGTCTATCGAGGAGAAGGTTACATGTGGGTTACCCAAAACCTTAAGGCAATGGGTTAATGGTCATTCATCTTTTCTGTTCTACTTTCTCATTTCTATTCAATGTGGGACTTCGACTCACACTTGGATTCCAACATTTCATGCACTGCTAGAGTGTCAATGTTAGATGGCTCCTCCAAAGCCTGTACAAATAATAGAAATTTAGATCTAAATAAGACCACAAAAATATCCATTTAAATTACCTTATAAATAAGAATGACTGAACAAGAGCAACGCTAGTGCACCCATTTTGGAGTTTAACCCTGTTTATTGCCACATACTCTACAACAACTAAAGAATAATAAGGTTATTGCTAACACGAAAAACATTGAGAAGTTATTTTTATGTCAGGATTTATGTTTTTGGATTAACAATATCACATTGATCTTATGTGTAATATTTTCAGCATTGTGCAACATCCAAACCACCCTAAAAAAGGTGTATGACAATAACTAATAACCAAACAAAGTGAAAAGAGAATATACAATGTCCTTGAATTGCATGTTATCAGCACCAATAAAGCTCATTCTCCCTGCCACAGAAGAAGTACCTATAGTCAACTATAAAAATATTTCAGGTTTTGCTAGTATGTATATGCATAGGATGAATAGTACGACAAAATCCATTTTGATCCTAAAGGGCATCAAACGTTACCAATAAAGGATAAGAACACATGGAAAGGAAGAGAAATATGGTTTATAGTAATAGCCCATTATATCAGATACAATAAAGATATAAATATCACATTAGCATAAAAAAGAAATTACTCTTTGTAGCTCTCCAATATAGCTTCTCTGTATTAATGAGTTTGAGCTAATTTAAGCTTATGAAAAAATTATTTCATTTTTCTAAGTATCTGTGGATAAATTTGTTGAAACAAATCCATAGTCTATTAACTAAGGAAAAAGCAAAAACAAGACTCAAGATATTCAGGAAGTTTTTAAACTTATTAAGTCCCAAAGTGCATTTCTAGAAGCTATTTTTTTCTTTTTTTTCTAATTTTCTCAATTTTAGAACTAATGTGAAAGTATTGGAGATTTCCGGAATTCAAATTGTGTTTCCCATGAAAAGTACCTGCACTGGCAGACTGGCAAAAGCCTGAGAAGCGAGGGAAAGAGGCGATGGACAACCTTTGGAGCAAAGAAGCATTTGCATCCATTCCATCGTTACAACATTCGTTCTCTGTCCATTTCACTTCTAGCTTCTTGTTGCGTTCGTCGTTCATGACAAAGAGATTAGGTAGGGTTTCCTCAAAAACATGCAAAACAGGCTTACAAAACTCCTCGCTGCTGAAACACGAGCGCAACAATGCAGTTTCGTGAGCAAGTGTGATACAGGAATTCAATAAGAAGCCATATGGTTCCACGTGGCAGCCAATAACTTAATCACATCATGTTGCAATTCTGTTAGAAGATTGTAGCATTTGTTATGATTTTTAGTTTTTCAAATAAAAAATAATAAGCTCAGAGGGAGGAGGGGAACAAACCTTATGACAACAAAAACAATTTTTTTTCTCAAAACTTCTCTCGCATCATTTCGGATTCAAGTTTGAATTTCTAAAAATTCTTCAAATATTTTAATATTCCTAAAACTTCCTTTATCAATGGTATCAGCTTAGACCTTCCATTAACATTTATGGCGATGCAACCCGTCTTCAAGCAACAATACATTAATAGGAAGAGTGCTTGGTAAACAAAATCATTTTGAAACTCACGAACGTTTAATGGAGATTACAGCTTCAATTAGGAAAGCAATTGAAGCATCGATGGATCGGTGCATCTTGGAAACCTTACACAGGACCTCTGAATCCGCAAATGACGCTTCAGGGCGTAGTCTTAATTCTAGAGGTGCACCAATTCGAACTCAACCTATTCTTGTGGCACTCGTTTGGCTAGAATCGATTTCCTGCGCTTTGGCAGTGATGCAATCCAACAGTGGACCTATCAATGTGAAACATACTTTGCAATTGATGGTATTCTTGCATATTTTCGTGTGAAATTAGCGGTAATCCATTTTGAAGGAAAGGCACTACAGTGGCATACCTCTTTTGTTAAGACTATTCCAGGAGGTAACCTTCCAAATTGGACTAACTTTACAAGTTTATTGATCGATCGATTTGGTGAAATTGATGATGATCTTATGTTGGACCTTATGAAATTGCGGAAAACCAGTTCTATGGTGGAATATCATGATCAGTTTGATGCTATAACTTCTCGGTTGGATCTCAGTGATACACATTTGTTAAGCTATTTCTTAGGGGTTTAAAAAAGGATATTCAAATGACAATCAAAATGTTTCAGCCCTAAGATTTAAGGAAGGCATTCCATTTTTCTAAATTGTATGAGTTAGCTTCTGCTTCAAACATTCCTACAAAATTTTCTCTTAAATCCCCAAGTACATATACGGGTACAAAGGCCATTTTGCCTACACCTAAACCTCTGAATAAGTCAATTGACTCACATATTACCCTACACTCAAACCAGAGACACTATAATAAGAAACACATTCTTGCTTTTATGACTGAGAGGAGATCTAAGGGCCTTTGCTATTTCTGTGATGAACCCTACAGCCCTGTACATGCTTTGACACATAAGAAATTGAAGATTCATGTTCTAAAGGTAAGTGACAATGAGGAGCAAGTTGTAGATCAACTTGATGACACACAGGAAGGTGATAGTCCCTCTTTGGACCCTCATATATCAGTTAATGCCTTGACTAGTATAGCAACCTTCAAAACTATGAGGGTGACTGGTTACTTTAAGAAGAAACCCCTGCATATACTTATTGACAGCGACAATACCCATAATTTCTTGGATGAGTCAGTAGCTAAAAACTTGGGTTATCCGCTAACTGTTATTCCTCCTTTAAGTGTAGTAGTGGCTGATGGGGCTCGGGTAACCATCATTGCCACTACTAAGCAGTTTCCTTGGACAGTGCACAACATGGGATTTACCTCATATATGCTTCTAAGTCCATTAGGATGTTGTGATGTGGTGCTTAGAATTGAGTGATTGGTTACCCTCGGAGACATTACCTAGAATTTTGATAAGTTGACTATGCAATTTTTTGTCCAGGGCAAGAGGATGGTTTTGAGAGGAACTACATATGTTGGGCTAAAAACTGCTAGGAAAAGACAGTTACATAAAACAATTATTGTTGGTGTCTATTTGTCTCTATTGCAATTGTGTGACCAGGATACTAATTTCCTATTGCATTCCTTGACTACACATGCAGACTGCCAGCCCATTCCTGAATCTATAGAGGCATTATTGTTGTAGTTTGATGATATTTTTCAAGAACCTACCACTCTGCCTCCTATACGACCTGATCATGATCACAAAATCCCTTAGGTTGTAGGCGCCAATCCTATCAACAAGAGGCCATATAGGTATGCTAAACAGCAGAAGGACATTATTGACAAATTGGTGCAAGATTCTCTTAAATCCGGTATCATACAGCAAAGTAGTAGTCCTTTTGCTAGCCCTATTGTTTTGGTTGGAAAAAAAGATGGTTTTTGGAGACTCTATGATGAATCACTATTTTGTATTATTCACTTAGTTTTTCGCACTGAATTGTGTTAGTGAATTGTGTTTAATTCTTCATTATTGTCTCATTTACACTATTTGGTCTTAATTTGACTAATAATTCTTATTTTAATTAATTTGAATTATTTGAGCCTAATTATTCCAATTATTATTTACAGGACAATTGTGGAAACATATTTTGAGACTTCAAGAGAGTTTTCACGTCATCTAATTTCGTTTTGTAATTTTAATTATTTTAGTTTTGGACCAGATTTGACTTTTGAGACTATTTTTGGTCAATATTTTGTAAGAAGCCCATATAGAGTGCATTTTCATCTTTTGTCCTTTTAAAAACCCCAAATCATATTTGAGAACTTCCTTCCTCCCCTCATTTTGCGTTTTCTTCTTCTAGGTTTTGGCTCTTGGGGATTTTTTCCATCCCCTCCACTTTTTGGAGGTTTTAGGTTTGCTTTCAAGTCCATCTTTATGTATTGAATCACGTCTTTAATTCTAATTTCATTTTCATTTATTACTCTTGCTTCAATTTACGTTTTGCATTGCATTTTCATGTTCCATTTCAGTTTCATTTACCTATGCCCATTTCGTTTCTTGCTGCAAGTTCATTGTCCAATTTCGTTGCCCAATTTCAATTCCGTTTTTACCAATTCTGTTGTGTTTTCCTTTTGTGCATTTCATTCCAGATTTAATGTTGATTTACATTTCGTTTTGTTGTTTTAATCTCGCTTTAATGGTAGCTTAAGTATGTTTGGTTGGTCATTAACAAAATTGTGTCGTTTCCTTGAGATTTCTGAGCTGGAATTGTGATTTTGCTGCTTTGATTTGGCTCAACATTCAATTTGTTTTTGTGCTTGCGATTGGGTACACGCTTAATTTCCTAATTGGTGTATAATCTTCGCTTAGTTGATTGGACTGTATGGTGAAGAATTGATTGAACTTGTGCATTACATTCGCTTATTTTGCAATTATGAAAACATGGTTAGTCTTCGCTTAATTGGCTAGCTTGTGTTGGATTAGGAGTTAGATTAGTGTTTATTTGTTGCTAATATGTGATTGGAAGCATTGTAATTGAGTTAGTGAGCAATCGTTTTTAATCTGTGTTGAATTCGAGTTTTAAATTTAGTGCATTTCCATTCACAAATTTGTCCATAAACACTCCCCTACCAAGTGTTCGATCTAATTCCTGAACCATATTTGGTCATTGAGAGACGACCTAGGAGTCAATTCCTAGTATTATACTGCACTTAATTGCATATTAATTTGATTCGGGTACGACCTCGATCACTCTCCATGGATTACCGAGACCTTAATAAACAGACCAGTAAGGACATGTTTCCTATTCCTTTAGTGGATGATTTGTTAGACGAGTTACATGGTTATATAATCAAGTAAGAATGGAGAATGGTGATATCCATAAGACTGCATTTAAGACACACGACTGTCACTTTAACTATTTAGTTATGCCATTTGGCCTAACTAATGACCCAACCACCTTCCAAGGTCTCGTGAATGATGTTTTCAAGGATTATCTGAGACACTTTCTTTTAGTGTTTTTTTGATGATATCTTAATATCCAGCAAGGATCTTCCACATCATCTTTCTCATTTGTATAAGGTATTGTTGACTATGCGCCAAAATTCTTTATGTGCAAAGAAATCCAAATGCAACTTTTGTATAGAACGAGTTGAGTATTTAGGCCATTTTATCACAAAGGATGGTGTATCCATTAACTCTGCAAAAATCTTGGTTGTCAAGAATTGGCCCATACCAACGTCCTTAATGTAGTTGAGGGGAGTTTTGGGACTTGTCAGGTACTACAGACACTATGTTCGGGGGTATGGTGGTATTGCACGTCCTTTGACTAATATGTTGAAGAAAGATATGGTGTATCCATTGACTCTGCAAAAATCTTGGTTGTCAAGAACTGGCCCATACCAACGTCCTTAATGTAGTTGAGGAGAGTTTTGGGACTTGTCAGGTACTACAGACGCTATGTTCGAGGGTATGGTGGTATTGCACATCCTTTGACTAATATGTTGAAGAAAGATAATTTATATTGGTCTGAGGAGGCAATGGTTGCATTTCAGTCCCTCAAGGATTGTTTGATCCAATCTCTAGTATTAGCATTACCTAATTTTTCTAAGGTGATTGTGGTTGAGGTGGATGCTTAAGGTTCTGGAATTGGTGGTGTCCTGATGAAGGATCATCACCTAATTGCCTTTATTAGTCGGGTTCTCAATATTCAACAATAATCACTTTTCACATATGAAAAAGAATTGCTAGTCGTGGTTTTCGCAGTCCAAAAATGGAGGCATTAACTTTGTTATCCACACAAACCATAGAAGCTTATAGTATATATTGACTCAAAGATTGACTACAGCCTTCCAATAGAAATGGTTGGTGAAATTGATGGAATTTGATTTTACAATTGAGTTCAAACAAGGCAAGGAAAATTTAGCAGTCGATGTTTTGTCTAGACAGGAATCTATGGACTGCCAAGCTATCACAACCCTCATCCCTAAAAGCAGCATGTTAACTAGAATCACATATTCTTGGTAGACTGATGTGGGCATTCAAAAATTTCTCCAACAATTAAAAACGCATACTTCCTCACATAAACATTATACTTGGAATAAGAATGAACTTAGAAGGAAGGACACATTGGTTGTGGAGAAAGATGGTGCCTTGAGAAATGAGTTGTTACATTCGGTACATGAAGGTTCTATTAGTGGCCACTCTGGTAGGAATGCTACATGAAAAAGATTGCAATTTGTAGTATATTGGCAGGGTATGACCAAGGACGTTCGCAGGTTTGTACTAGCATGTGAAATCTGTCAAAAATGTAAATATGACACATCTGCTTCTCTAGGTTTGCTGCAACCCTTGCTAATTCCAGAGAGGATATGGCAGCATATCACCATGGATTTTATTGAAGGTTTACCAGATTCCAAGGGTAAAAAAAGTTATATATGTGGTGGTGGACAGATTAAGCAAGGTTGCTCACTTCATGTCCTTAAAACATCCATACAGTGTTATTGAAGTTGTTCAATCCTTCTTGGACAATGTGTTCAAATTGCATGGTTTTCTAGATTCTATAACCAATGACCGAGACCCCATCTTTGTTAGTCAATTCTGGAAGCACTTGATGTCACTTCAAGGAGTTCAATTGCAACTTTCATCAGCTTATCACCCCAAACTGATGGCCAATCCGAAGTTGTGAATAGATGTTTGGAGACGTTCTTGCATTGTATGTGTTGTGATACTCCCTATAAGTAGGCTAAATGGCTTCCTATAGCCGAATGGTGGTACAATGCCAACCATCATATTGTCATAAAGTGCAGTCCTTATGAGGTGATGTTTGGACAACCTCCTCCAATTTATCTTCCTTATTTACCAAGGGAATCAAAGGTGGAAGTCACTAACAGAAGTTTGCAGAAAAGAGAGGAGGCTTAAAGTTAGTCAAGTTCTACATGAAAACAGCTCAAGATAGAATGAAGCAATTGGCTGATAAGAAAAGGAGTGACAAATCCTATGATATTAGTGATTTTGTGCATGTCAAGCTCCATCCATACCACCAGATTTTTGTGGCATTCAGATCTAATGCCAAACTCGCACCTAAATATCTTGGACCATTTCAAATGGTGGATTAGATTGGAGCGATGGCTTACAATCTGAGGCTGCCACAGGGGTAAAAAATTCATGATGTTTTTCACATTTCGCAGCTTAAAAGGCAGGTGGGCCACACACTCAGTTCCAGTTCACTTCCTGCAGAGTTTAACAGTGTTATGGGGGGCAAAGAACCTGAGAAATTCTGGATCGAGCAACTATCAAGAGGGGTAACAAAGTTGTCACCAAAGTATTAGTCAAGTGGAAACACCAGTTATTAGAAGATGCCACTTGGGAATTCTTCTTTGATTTTAAGAAGAAATATCCAGATTTTCATCCTTGAGGATAAGGATTTTGAAGGCAAGGGAATTGATATAGGATTTTAATAAGAAGCTACGTGGCTCCATGTGGCAGTCAATAGCTTAATCACATTTTGTTGCAATTTTTAAGAAGGTTGTAGCATTTGTTATGATTTTTAGTTTTTCAAATTAAAAATACTGAGCTTAGAGAGAGGTGGGAACGAACCTTACGACAGCAAAACAATCTTCTTCTTCTTCTTCACAAAAATTCTTCGGCATCATTTCAGATTCAGGTTTGAATCCCTAAAATTTGAGGTTCTTCGAATATTTCTATATTCCTAGAACTTCCTTTATCAAAGTTCTCGATCTTAACGTCACGAACCGCCAAAATTCAATGAAACTCAACACATCCAAAAATGAAAATAAAGATCGAAATGTGAATGTGAACCTTGAATTTTGAGGTCCAAGAATTGAGGCGGCTACATCAGAATTTGAGAGTCGCGTAATTATTCGCATGATTTTGTGGTTCTATTCATTCTATGCTTCATCATTTTCTGCTTCCAATAAAATGAATATTGTTTTGGCATAGGTCAAAGTCAACTCTCCATGTTGTTATGGGAAGTTTAAAGTTAGGTTAATTTTTCACGATTGGCGATCAATGTAACAATGTAATTAAATAATTATAATTTATCTCTTTATCTAAAATTTTTATTGATAAATTTTGTGGTAAATTTTTTATTAATTTTGACTTAGTTAAAGTCTAACAATAAGTAATTCTATTTTATCCTTAAGTTATTAAGTTTTGAGATTAATCAACTTAGCTCAATTCATGATCGATCTATCTATTTAACAGTCGGTCGGGCTCGTTATTCTACTCATCGAGATGGTGATTAACCATCTGAGTTGGTACATGATCGACCGACTTGTTCGATGATTGTCCAGTCTCGGTGATTTAAACTCCAAGTTGTAGGATGTTCCTCTAGGTTGGTGTACTGCTAGTCAGGCTCACTAGTGGACCATCCAAACTACAATTGACCATCCAAGTTGCAATTAACTATCACTGATATGCATGCATCGTGTAGATTGTTCCATTATTAAAAGGAAACTTCATCACCAAGTGAGGTGTGAAGATTGTGGCAGTGAAGGCGCTAAGGCAAGGTCGCTCAATCAACACATTATAAGAAGTTTTGACCTCCACCAGAAGATACCTCACACGGACATCTCGGTTGTCTAAGTCGATCCCAAACATCATCCTAAGGTCTAGATAACCTCATGTGTCTCCCATTTCACTTGAGAACCCAATGATTTGCTCATTATATAGGACATACAATGAGATCCTCTCATAGGTCCATCTTCAAGAACGTATTCATGTATAGGATTTTGATCAGGCTTCCCTACTCAATCAGCATTTTGCTCACTCGTAACAGGTAATTGCAACAATGATAACCATTGGGTCATCTTGATCAGTGTTTGGGGCTTTGGAGCTTTGGAGCGTTCTATTCGGATTAACTACTCGATTTTGTCACGAAGGGTGGTGCCTTCCTCCATGGTGTGCCTTTAATATAGACAATGTTTATTGCCATCAGCACCCTAGGGGTGGCCCTCCTTCTCTGATGGGGTATCAAATCGGCACTCAAAGCTCCTTCAAGTATCTTAACTCTAGCCACGTTGAGTAGGGTGTATTGGTGAAATACTGGCCCTCTTGGTAGCTCATTAGAGCGAGAGTCGTTCTTCCCACTCGATTTCCTCTCCCCTTTCTTTTTCACTTATTGAGGCCTCATGCCTCATTCGTTATTGAAAATATCTCAACTCATCCATGTTTTCTGTTAGCCTCATACAAAGGTTGTCGGCGAAGGGTCAAGGCTGTAAGGTCGTGATCATGGTGTAAGGCCACCTTGTGACTAATGTTCCTGATATACTTTTCGTCCTCCTAATCTGCTCATGAACGTGTGGAGCGACTCCTCCTTTTTCTGTTTAATTGTGGCCCAACCTTGAGTGAATGATGACAAAGCTATCAATGGAGTTGGGTGGAAGGAAATTGAACCAAGCCAGTGTTGCTCCTTTGAGAGAGATGGAGAACCTACACTAAACAGGATTCGTGGAACCATCATATTTGTCCAAGATCGAGAGGGTCCACATGTCTAGCAAGGGCAACATCCCATTATACCAGTTGTTAAGGGCAGCATCTCGATCGTGTTGACCATTACCATCTCACATGCCACCTTCATGAACTGTCTTGCAAGGGTCCTCACGCAGCCTGGTCCGAGCAATTTAGGTCGGTGAAAAAGGCACATAATACCTAACACTCTATTATTGACGCGTAGTTGTGCTCTCAACCTGAAGGGTCATTAACTCCTCCTCACACCTACATTGCATCTCCTTCATCTGCCTTTGCATGCTCCTAAGCATTTGAAGTTGATCAGGTTGATTCACTAACTCCTCCGTCGCTACGTTGTTTGTCATTCTCCTCGTGGTCAACATAGGGTTTAGTTATTGATCACTTGATCCCATGGTGGGCGCTTAAATGTTTCAGGTAAAGGGTCAAGGCCAATGGTATGAGTTGTGTGAGGTTGTCCAAAGTCCAATGTTATCCAAAAAGTGAGCTCTCGTTCGGCAAAACCATTTGGAGGATACTTACAAAAGAGACTATAATGCCAAATTTAGTTCAACGTTTGACATTTAACAATTAATGTAGCAGTAAATGCACGTAAGATACCTCATTACCCCAAACCTTTATTTATAGGTTTCATGGTGGACTTTTGATTAACGTTGACCTAATTATAGCCCAATTGTAAGTAATTATACTTTACCCTTAAGTTAATCAACTTTAAGGTTAATCTACTTAATCAAATTTACGGTCAACCGATTTATTTGGTAGTCGATCGGACTTGTTATCCTAATCATTGAGCGGGTTATTAGCCATCTGAGTTAGTACATGCCTGCCAGCATGTTTAGTGGTCATCCAATCTTGGTGACTTACACTTCCAGTTATGAGATGTTCATCTAGACTGGTGTACAACTGATACGCGGGGACCAAGCACCATAGCACACCAAGGTACCATCATTTGAAGGATAGCCAAAAATTCAAAAAGAGAAGAATAATGGTTAGCACTCATCGCACCAAACCGAGAGCTCATCAAATTCGGTACAAACCATATGGCCAGCTAACGCATTCCATGCCTCTGCCACGTGTCTGAATGTTGATTCTAGAAAAGTTTCACACGTTTCACACATTTACCACGTGTTTCCATATCTGTATTGTTCATTTAATCTACACCATTCAAAGCTTGGAGAATCAACTATAAATTCTCCTTGTTCAGATTGTAGAAACACTTTTGATGATTAATGAGTTTTACTTATGCTGAAGCATTTTCCAGCAACCGAGACTCTGCCAAAAGTCACCATAGCTTGAGCTTTCTTTCCTCCAATAGCCGGCCTTCTAGGGTGGGGGGGGGGGGGGGGGGGGGGGGGGGGGGGGGGGGGGGGGGGGGGGGGGGGGGGGGGGTGGGGGGGGGGGGGGGGGGGGGGGGGGGGGCGAGGGGGGGCGGGGGGGGGGGGGCGGGGGGGGGGGGGGGGTGGGGGGTGGGGGGGGGGGGGGGGGGGGGGTGGGGGGGGGGGGGGGGGGGTGGGGTGGGGGGGGGGGGGGGGGGGGGGAGGGGGGGGGGGAGGGGTGGGGGTGGGGAGGGAGGGGGGTGGGGGGGGGGGTGGGGGGGGTGGGAGGTTGAAGGGGGGGGGGGCGGGGGGGGGGGGGGGGGGGGGGGGGGGGGGGGGTGTGGGGGGGCGGGGGGGGGGGGGGGGGGGGGGGGGGGGGGGGGGGGGGGGGGGGGGGGTGGGGGGGGGGGGGGGGGGGTGGGGGGGAGCGGGGGGGGGGGGGGGGGGTGGGGGGGGGGGGGTGGTGGGGGAGGGGGGGGGGGGAGGGGGGGGGGGTGGGGGGGGGTGGGGGGGGGGGGGGGTGGGGGGGGGGGGGTGGGGTGGGTGTGGGGGGGGGGGCAGGGGGGGGGTGGGGGGGGGGGGGGGGGGCGGGGGGGGGGGGGGGGGGGTGGGGGGGGGGAGGGGGGGGGGGGGGGGGGGGGGGTGGGTGGTGGTGAGGGGGGGTGAGGGGGGGGGGGGGGGGGGGGGTGGAGGGGGGGGGGGGGGGGGGGTGGGGGGGGGGGGGGGGGGGGGGGGGGGGGTGGGGGGGGGTGGGGGGGGGGGGGGGGGGGGGGGGTTGGGGGGGGGGGGGGGGGGTGGAGGGGGGGGGGTTGGTGGGGGGGGGGGGTGGGGGGGGGGGGGGGGGGGGGGGGGGGGGGGGGGGGGGGGGGGTGTGGTGGGGTGGGGGGGGGGGGGGGAGGGGGGGGGGGGGGGGGGGGGGGGGGGGGGGGGGGGGGGGGGGGGGGGGGGGGGGGGGGGGGGGGGGGGGGGGGGGGGGGGGGGGGGGGGGGTGGGGGGGGTGGGGGGGGGTGGGGGGGGGGGGGGGGGGGGGGGTGGGGGGGGGGGGTGGGTGGGGGGGGGGGGTTGGGTGAAGGCTGTCTGAGCTAGTTTACTCACTCACCTTAAGCTCTTCCTCCATCATCAACATCACGGAACAACATTTCTTTCGGTACCAATTGAATCCCGTGAGCACATTTCACCTCTGCTCACGATTCTGTCATCCATCCACTGCCGCATATCATTCACCAACTGGGAGAAACCGTATCAAGTGGTATTCAGAGCCTAGGTTTTGCACACGCTTCAGCTGACTATCTGTTTTCGTTCGTTCCATTCTTCAACATTTCCATTTGTGTTTGCTTTAATCTATTACATGTTACATGATTGTCCCAATTCCAGTAGATTTCGTTGTTTGATTTCTTTTTTTAGCTTTTCATTGTTTCCTGATTATCATTTTAATCGGTTCAAATTATTGCTTTGAGTATTTTAATTTTGCAATCCAATTGTCATGGTTCAATCATGTGATATGCTTTAATTTTGTCAAAAATCCTGAGTAATTTTGGTGCCTGGGTATATGTGCTGGGTTTGATTGGATTTTTAATAGAAGCAAGTGAGATGAGCAATGATTAAAGAGCTCAGTGCATCTTGAATTCCATCAGAGTGCAGTGCCAATTGATGCATATCCAAATCTTTTCAAATCGGTTTTTCATTTTTTTTTCTCTGAAACTGCACCGTATGGAAAACATCATCACTGGTTGTGTTGATGTGCTGAATTGCAATATGTGCAAACCATATGAACAGTACATTGTCTAAGACAATTAAAAACTGGTTTCACCAGTCAGCAGAATCCAGAAGTCATTGCTAGAGCAGTTGCGACCGAGCTGCACACACTTTGATTGAGTCTTTTCCTGATTTAAAATCTGTCCAGTTTAGAACTCCTGTGGATTTCCTTCAAGTCATTTCCTAGAGTCTTGTTTAAGTTTGATTTGCTGTCCTAGAGTCATTTTAATTGATCACTTATCATTTGATTCCTTTGCTAAAATTGGATGGTGAATTGGCAATTGGTGTGAAAGAGCAACTTGCAATAGTTAAAATTTTGATTTAAAGCATTTAGCCTCTGCTGGCAGTTTGACACAAGTCAATTGGTAAAACAAATTTGCTCAATCTAAAATTAAGAGTCCAAATTCGATTGTGCAAAATGACCTTCAAACCACCAATTTTAAGCACTTTGTTCTGGTATAGTTGCAGATTTTTTTTATTGAAAGCTTGTTGTGATTACTGCATCAAAGTTGTTCAATTGGTAGCAAAAGCTGGTTCAAGTGATTATAAAGAAGTGCAAACATTGAAATTAACAATATACTGCATTTTAAAAGCTGTGTGAACTAGTGCCAAGCAAATTTAAATTCTGATGCACCATTCACGAATTCTTTGAGGCATTTTGTCAAACAGATTCGTCAAATTTTCATAGCTGAATCTTAATATATGCAACTTATATCTTGTTTCTTGCTTTTTAAATCCACTCTAAACCTTTCCTAAGATCATTTTGTGTGCCCACCCTTCTCTACAAACCGTTTATTTGCTTGATTTAAATGTGTTTGAAATTCCTACACCTAATTATTTGATAAAAGTCCAGTGGTGCATTTTGGTTTAGCAATTTCTGGCAGCAGCAGGACTGAATTTCTTATGATTTAATCACTTGATGGTGGTTTGTATGAGCTCTATGTTGGGTGCAGAACTATCTCAAAACGCCGCACAACACTGGTAGCATCTTAGGAAGTGGATTGGAGCAAGGAAAGATCAACATTGGGGCTGATTTTTTTAGTGAAGTAGAACCACATTCTTCACTGGTTTGCATCAAACTGGTTGCTGCAACAGCAGCATAACTCACTTGGCAGCTGTGAGATTAGTGTGAATCAACGAAATTCACTTCCTTTGAGAGAAGCCAGAGCTGCACACCACTTCTACTTTCTATTCTCTTGTTATTTCATCTATATTCTTGCAAAAATACTTGTAATTGGCCATTAAGTAAGTGACTTGGAAGAGAATTCACAAGTGTTCTTCCATCACTTGCAAACTTTGCTTTTAATTGTTCATATAAAATTGGTAGACAGTGAGTGTGTCTGGATCAAAGTTCCAAACCTCACTTAGGAGATCTCACTTCTTTTAATTTTTGCAAGCGTATAGGCTAAGTCTTAGAAGTCCGCATTTAGGGTCTAATTTTTTTTTCTTTGAGTTTGAGTGTCTTTAAACATTTAATAAATCTAGAGGTAATTTTGATTTAAGGACTTTTAGTAAGTAACTAGGGATATATTTGGCAAGGGGCAAGACTTGGTATTTAAGCAACCTATACGGTTCACCTCTCTTACCTTGGAATATTGTCCTCAATGAAATTCTAGTCTTTACTTCAAGAAAACTTTTAAGTTCATCAAAATGTCGGAAGACAATCCCTAGAATTAGTGATCCTCCCAAAGATCAATTTTCATTCCAAACTCTAGTCAATCAACTCAATGAGATTGAGAGAAAATAAGTCAAGAAAAAGTCACAGAGAGTACATAGTGCCATGGTTGAAAATGAGTTGAAACTTTTGAGAGAGGAACAGCTCCAAAATAGGGAGAAGTTATAGTGGAATCCCCAATATGAGCAAGAGGCCTTAAAAGTAGGAGAATTTAATCAACCCTCTTCATCAAGAAGACATAGGAGGGAATTTGAAAATCCTCCTCCCCCTAAGGAAGTTAATGTGGTATTGCCTCATTTTCATGGAAAGATAATGTTGAGGCTTACCTAGATTGGGAAATGAAGGTAGAGCAAATTTTTGCTTGCCATCAAGTAGGAGAAGAAAGAAAAGTCTCTCTTGCTACCCTAAGTTTTCAAGGGTATGCATGTACTGTGGACTGCTACAGTCCAGAGAGACTAAGACAGCGACTTCCTCCAATAAAATATTGGATGAGCTTAAAATGCCCTGTCCGAAAAGGCACATGCCCTCCTACTATAAAAGAGAACTCATGGATAAGCTCCAAAGATTGCAACAACAGTCTATGTCTGTTGAAGAATACAACAAAAGAGGAGTATACATAATGAGGGCAGGAATAACAGAGGGGAGGAAACTACCTTGGCCAGATTTTTGAGTGGGTTGAATCTTGATATCAGGGATAGGGTTGAACTCCTACCTTATAGAGATTTGATGATCTTGTTCAAATGTGTATAAGTAGAACAACAAAATTTGAGAAAAGTTTGTAAAGATTCAATCCCCCTTTGAACAGAGATTGTTAAGAAAAAAAGAGCCCCTCAAACCTCTAGCCAATATAGTTGAAAAACCCAACAGGAATCCTCTTACACACTCGCACTAGGGATCAAGTGTTTTAAATGTTTGGGTAGGGGTCACATAGCTGCTTAATGTCTACCAAAAGAACAATCATTTTAAGAGGTAGTGACACTATAGCAGTGAAAATGAAACCCCTAGTGAAAGTGGAAGATGAGCAAGAAAGAGGGTAATGAAGAGGAAGATATCCTTGTGAGGGGTCACATTCTCATGGTGAGAAGGGTGCTTAACAGTCAACCAAGTCCATAACACTTATCACAAAGAGAGAACATCTTTCACACAAGATGTCAAATTGAAGAAAAATATTGTTCTCTCATTGTTGATAGTGGATCTTGTTGTAATTGTTGTAGCACAAGGCTGGTTGAAAAAAATGAATATTACTGTGATACCCCATCCAAAACCTTACAAACTCATTGGCTAAATCAAGATGGGGATATAACAGTCAAGAATCAAGTTAAATTGGCAATTTCCATAGGAAACTTCAAAGATGATGTTATTGTGATGTAGTTCCTCTGGAAGCTTGCCATGTACATTGGAAAACCATGGCAATTTGATAATGACACTACACACCATGGTCTCACCAATACCATAACTGTGCCACAAAAATGATAAGAAATTTGTGCTTCATCCTCTGTCACCTACCCAGGTGGCCAAAGATCAAACACAAATGAAGCTCAACAAGGAGCAAGAAAAAGAAGAAATAGAGAGAAGAAAAAGAGAGCAAGAGGAAAGAAAAGAAGAAGAGAAAAGAGAACAAGAAAGAAGAGAGCAAGAGGAAAGAGAACAAGAGAAAAGATAGTACGAGAAAAGAGAGCAAGAGCAAAGAGAAGAGAAAAGAAGGAAAGAAGGGAGAATAGAACCTCTTTCCACACTCCTCATAGAACCAGGACTCTTAAGGGGAGGTTTTCTATCCTTTAATTTTTTTTTCATCTCTCCTTAAGTTTTCAAAATTCTACTTTTCTTTCCAAGAATTTACCACTCCATCTTTAACAATGTTACAACTTGAAAAATGTGACAATTCACTTGAGTTATTGTTACCTTTGTGGTTACAACTAACTCAAGACAAAAATAAAATTTCAAAAGAAGTAAGGTTTCTTTATTGTATCGAAATTGAAATTTTCAAAACTAGGAAACCTTATTCTAAACATATTTTTTTATGTATCTTATTGGGTCAAATAAATCTAATTCGAGCTATGTTTGATGATTATGGCAGATTCATATTTGACCGGGGAGGAACTTTGGTGGATCCTACAAAATAAGTCCTCACAAAGACAAACCAACAGATTTGAGGACAAATCCTTTCCAAGAGGGAGGGGATGATACGCGGGGACCAAGCACCATAGCACACCAAGGTACCATCACTGGAAGGATAGCCAAAAATTCAAAAAGAGAAGAATAATGGTTAGCACTCATCGCACCAAACCGAGAGCTCATCAAATTCGGTACGAGCCATATGGCCAGCTAACGCATTCCATGCCTCTGCCACGTGTCTAAATGTTGATTCTAGAAAAGTTTCACACGTTTCACACATTTACCACATGTTTCCATATCTGTATTGTTCATTTAATCTACACCATTCAAAGCTTGGAGAATCAACTATAAATTCTCCTTGTTCAGATTGTAGAAACACTTTTGATGATTAATGAGTTTTACTTCTGCTGAAGCATTTTCCAGCAACCGAGACTCTGCCAAAAGTCACCATAGCTTGAGCTTTCTTTCCTCCAACTAGCTTCCTTCCAGTGAAGGTCGTCTGAGCTAGTTTACTCAATCACCTTAAGCTCTTCCTCCATCATCAACATCACGGAACAACATTTCTTTCGCTGCCAATTGAATCCCGTGAGCAGATTTCACCTCTGCTCACGATTCCGTCATCCATCCGCTGCCGCATATCATTCACCAGTTGGGAGAAACCGTATCAACGACTGGCCAGATTCACTAGTTAACAATCTGAGTTACAATTAACTATTCAAGTTATGACTGACCAACCAGTCATAAGTACATAAGTACAGTTATCAAACTCGTGTTAACTCGTAAACTCAAATTTACGTTCCAACACCATTACCCGAGTTGACTCGGATGAAAACTTGATTTTGAAACAAGATTGACCGGTTATATGTGATTCGGAAAGCACTCATGGTAAGCGAGGTTGACATTCATTTTTCACATATCTAGTTCTGAAATATTAATTTGAAAGGCTTAATACCTCTAATGGTCCCTATTTTCGTTAGGTGTGTTCGATTTGGTCCCAGTTTTTTTTTTCAGTTCAATGTTTTCCTAAAGAATGTAATTTTTGTTCAATTTAGTCCTTTTTTGCAAACGGCATTTAAATTGTTAATGGTAAACAGTCCAGGTGTGCACAAGACTAATGAGATGGCATTTAACTACTGCCACGTAGAGTCTCTGTGGTAGCCCCTTTACCACCCCAAAAATAGGGTGTTGCCTTTAGGGGAAACCTTCCTGCGCCTACGCCGCGAGAGGAAGGAAAACGCTGCTCGTGGTTTTGTTGGAGGATGATTTCGCGAATTGTGCGGCTCATGGTAGCATGAAGAAGACGAACCTAGTTGTGTAAGAAAGCACTCATGGTGGCCGGTGGAGGCAAGCAGCGGCGCGATTCTAGGTTTCTTTGATTTGGGATTTTTTTGGATTTCGTTGTGGTTCTCTACAGGTGGGAGAAGATGATGACCCTGGAGCTTTGGGCAATGGCGGCAAGGATTGTCACGCAGACGATGAAGCTCTCGATTTGGATGATTCATGGCTGATGCGTGAGAATGAAGATTCGAATGGAGTTCGAGATTAGGGTGGCTTGCGGCATTATTGACGGTGAAGACTTAGCAGTTTGGGTGGTGCAATTTAGCTTTCTCTGTTTCTAGGTGCTTGTGTTTGATTTGCAGGTACGAGATGCTGACAGTGGCGGTTTGAGAAAATCCTATGATGGTAGAGGCGTGAAAGTGATCTATGTAGCGCGGCGGCCTGAGGAGAGTTTCATGATTTGGGGGAGATCGCGACTTTGATGGTGGTGGCCATGGAGGTTGCGGGTGATAGCTGCCATGGTTCTCTGCAGGTGCGGCTTCACGGCGGCATGATGACTTTGGACGAGTTCTGTGGCGGTGGCATTATGGTTCGGTGGCAGCACTAGGGTTAGGTGACTAAAGAGAAAGTAGGGTTTCGGTATCTGTTTGGACTGAAGGATGAAGAAGATGGTGACGTGACAGTAGTTAAATATCATCTCATTAGTCTTGTGCACACCTGGACTGCCTGTCATTAACGATTTAAACGTCGTTTGCAAAAAGGACTAAATTGAACAAAAGTTACATTCTTTAGGACAACATTGAATAAAAAAAAAATGGGACCAAATCGAACACACCTAACGAAAATATGGAGCATAATAGGTATTAAGCCTAATTTGAAATAAACAAAACTTGGATATGGCATTTATTTATTTTTTATACTTTTCTAATCAAAATACAAGTTTATCTTAATAATTTATATAATATAGGAAATCGTTTCTTTGACACTCTGGTGTAAGGGAAGATCATTCAATTATCATTTAAATATTGATAAATAAATAAATAATTAAGAGAAAAGATAATGGAAGCATGTGTTTCCAATAATTTAAAGGGTGTTCTCGAAAAGCTATACAACTTGCTGATCAATCTAACACTTTAAGTAAATATTTTATATTTTTCATTTTAGTAAATTTGTTAAAGTAGGCTTGTATATTGAATTTGAGAAAATAAACGACATAACTGGTGTTATGGTAATTTTTATTAAAAAATTAGAAGTAATATTTTACTTTTATTAATGATAAAATCAAACGGCATATCATTTAAATAAAAGTAAAATATATTCTAGATATCATTTATAAATTACTTGTTATTTAATTAGGCTCATTAGTAATGATAGTTTATTTCAAAAGTGGAACTCTTGTGAAGAAGAAATAAGCAATATCATTGATAAAAAAAATGCTTGGAATCTCGCTTCCAAATATTTTAAGAAACGGATACTGCAAAAATTTATAATTTATATAATTAAAATTCATATTCATAATAAATGTCTTTAAACATATAAAATATATTTCAAATTTAAAAAATAAACAACTTAACCTGTTCTATGAAATAGTGTTTAACTAACGATAAATTCGATTAAAAACTATTAAAATGTGAAAATAGTGGGCAATGCGCTTCTAGAAGAAAGGAGAGGTATTAAAATGTCTAGTTGACAAGCAAGGAGTTACTCTTCAAACTATGAAGAAAATGTAGAACAGTAACAAATGTGAGTGGCTGATAATCTAAATTTTGAACTCTGATTGACAATACAGTAGTTAGGTAAGTGGCACATAATATCTACCCACTCCAAGGTCATGTATGTACACAGATGATTACTCAATTCCACTAACCATAAGGAATCAGAAATCACCAAAAAGAAAAAAAAAACTAGACGTTCTTTCGGAAGGAATTGGACTGAAGATTAGATTAGCTGAGAGCATACAACCCATGGCATACAGCATTTTGACCCAAAATTAAAGGGAGAAAGATAAACAATGGAAGTTCAAAGCTATTGGTTGAACCGGTCTGCTGAATTCTGGCGTGAATTGAGATGGTGAGAACTGCCTGCAAAACCTGGCATCCAATTCTCATATCCAGGTTGGGGCACACTACGTCCAACTATAGGAGGAGGCTCAGACCCCAGAGGATCCATCCTTACGTGGTTTAATTCGTCCAGACGAGGTGCATATCGCTGCATGGCTGGTGCATTCATGGCATAAGGAGACTCATATGATGAGCCATGGGCTGGATAACTTAATCCCTCATGTCTATAAGCAGGATCGTGAACAGATGATAGATAATTACCAGTCACATTATTAGGATTCTGAAGCCCGTATTGGCGAATATGTTGCCTTGTCCCTAGTTCCCTAAGGTTGCTCTCATCCTCCCTGACATAGGGTCTATATCCGGTGTCTCTCATAAGGCTGCCATGGCGTCCATCTACGCCTGTAACCCCAGAATCATAAAGGGGATTGGAAACACTTGGCCAATAGTCGGTCCCGCTATAGGATCCCCTAATCCCCCCTGTATGTGAGGAAGAGGTAGGCTCCAAATTCCTATAACCTTTATCAACAACCTCAAAATCTGGAGGTGGCATGTCATGTTTAGGCTGCAAACGTTCAATTGAGGATCTCATATCAATTGGATTGACTGGTGAGGTCACACCTAGTCCTCTTTCATCATTTTCCTCACGTCGTTTCCTCTTCCATGAGGTATTCTCAGGATCGCTCACCCTATATTGTCTCTCTTGACTCCCTCGATCAACACTTCCATGTGGTGAGTATCTCACCTGACCTTCATTGATAGGTGCATCAATTGAATTCAAGATGTCATCACCTTGCTTGATATTGACATCGGAATTATCCTCCTTAGTATGACTGGAAGGTGACACCTCACGCTGGCTGATCAGGTGATCATGCTCCCGAGCTATGGCCTTGTGCTTGCTAGTCCAATCAGGACGACTCCAAAGGTACAGTGGGGGTGGCTTTACATTCCACTGCTCTATTTGCCTGTCATTAGCATCAACTGATCCAGGTAGATAAAATGACTGAAGACAAACAAGGACAAGAACAGGGAAAACAATAAAGACAGCAGTTAGAACAAGAACGAGCATGTATAAATAAAATTCAAATATAAATTACCACAATAAATTATCAATAGGTGTTTTACCTTGCCCGATAGAAACCTCTCATCCTCCCAGACAAGATCATACGGACGCCGTTTCTCATCTAGCCTACATATAATAAGTAACAAAACATGAAAAGGCAGGACAAGAAAATGAACTGTCTGTCTCCTCCAACCAAGGAAGCAACATCGACAAGAGTGTGACGGGAAAGTTTAACTCTCTATTCTTGAAAAAAAAAAAAAAAAAAAAAAAAAAAAAGAAAAAAATACGTTACCTCTGTGTCTCTGATGGTACAATGAGAACCATGAGCTTCGGTCTGAACTCAAGAGCTTTGTCTATAAACTTGTTAGCCAATGCTGCCTTTAGTCCAAAGGGGGGATTTAAGCCCATGATCTGTTCCAGATGCGGAAGATAAAAATAATGAACGAAATAAGTGAATTGGCCATGTGGACATGCTATGCGTATACATGTCTCAACCGTTAAAAATGAGTGTGTTATTCCTACCAACTTTGACCCTGTAGGCAACTCCTTTGTTTGTACAGTCATCCAATCTCGCATCTCAAAATTAAAATCATTCTGAAAACAAAACAAAATCCTGGTAAACAGGTAGGGAAAAATAATATAATAGTCATCGACTACTCTAATAAATCCTGTAATGTTTTTTTTAACTCATCAAAATTAGCCGAAGAACCATTATGCCCATATCATTCAATAAACCTTAACCCTGTTCACTTCACAACAATTTATAGAGATGTTTTGTACAGCCTACCAATTATTACAAGATATCAATTAGGCTCCAAAGCTGGAGAAAGGCACAAAAAACCTTTAAACCTCAAAAATGAGATAATACCTCAACAAAGTGTAATTCAGTCTTCAAAAGCAGCTAAACAGAAATACACACACACATATATATATAGAGAGAGAGAGAGATTTCAATAGCAATGAAATATTCCTGAAGAATAAGTGACAAGTTACTAAAACTATATTGTACGCCACACACTTTAACTTCATCATATGCATTTATTGTTTAGAACAATTTGGAAAAATCTGGCTAGACATGAAAAATTAAGAACAATGAAATTTTAAAAAAACTCTGAAATATGACACTCAAAAGATACATTATGACATGTTATGCTTCTGCTCATATTAAGTACATCAAAATCTTCCCAGGAATGGACTCATTAACCAGTTTTATATGCAATAATGGGTCATTCCCCATCTTGCCACTCGATGAGATAATTGTCATTATCAATGTTAATAAAACCCAAAAAAAATTTAAAAAAAAAAAAACCAAATTCATATGTAGTTGCACACAATAATATGAAAATAAAAGCATATGTCAATACAGACACTTAAGAACTATAATCCTATTTCATGAAATCAGTAGAGTTATTCAGGGCTTGAGTAATCAAATACCATGGGTCAGTAGCATAAAATACAAAGTAGACAATTGATAAACTAAAATAATACAACTGGATGAACGTTGAAAACCTCTGCCAACGTGTCAAAGATGTTCACACTTAACAGCATCAGCGGTTAACTTTTTCAGGCAAGGTGGGATAGCGTACATATATGAAACAACTCCAAAATAACCTATTGTAAATCATGTCTACAGACAAAGTATTGTCCACAAATTCCTTCTCAATGTTCACTAATATTTTTTTCTCAGCCTCTCAATATTAAAATATAAATAAATCTGTTAGTTTAGAATCAACATTGCAGTGGCAATGAGAAAAATTGAATTAAAGCGTTTAGAGTAATAAGTTATAAAAACTTGTAGAAGTGTAATCACCTTCGTTGGAAGTAGATCAAAGTTTTTGTATGAGCATCTCTTTCCAGTCTCTTCAAGCTTTTTCTTCATAAGAATGCTGAAGTCATTAGCACCACAACAGAAGTCCACAATCTGATCACAATGTAACTATCCTCAGTCAGGTAAGTATTATTAAAGTTAGTAGATGTTTAACAATAATACCATCCACCACCACCAGACGATAAAGTCACAATTCCACAAGTAAAATCTGATCTTTTGCTATATACAATGACAAAAAACATTCAGGTGGACCTATAACTATTGTAACTGTCTAAAACAAAAATAAAATGTGAAAACAAGCATTTAAGTATCTTCCAAAACATTCAAAATTAGCAAGAAATTAGAATGGAAATTAGGAAATGGTATTTCCAGATGTATACTATTAAGTCACGCAAACATAGAATTGTAAAAACTCGCATCCTTCACTTCCTACCAATTATTTAGCAAAAGGAAACAAAAGAATTAAATAATAAGTACCTAAAGGAAATTAAAAACAAAAACCACCCAATGTCAGACCCATATAATATGGGCGTGACGCAGCTACCGTCAAAAATGCTACACTAGGACAAACAAACAGAAAGATGGTATTTTAATGACAAAGCAGAATAATATTAACATTTACAATAAATAAAACGCTAAAAAGTTAATCATATATTAGTTAAAACTATATCACATTTTACTAGGTTCATTATAGATTTGTTGATACAAACATATTGACCATTAATTCAAATAAAAAATATATATATCAGATTAACTAAATATTTTTATTTGATACAGAGCAATACTAGATCAGCCCTTTATAAAATTTATCATAGGTTACAGGTTTCTGTTATTAAATTAAGCCTAAATTAAAAAATGTCTTAATAAAAAACTTTTTTATTTCAATGTTTAAAATATCTCCATTTAAGTTTGACTAGAAAAATAAAACTTTTGAAAGTGCATCTAAATTAGTATTTTGCATTTTTTTTTTCAAATTTTGATCAAAAGAGATCAGAAAATTTTAATAAGGGTCCAATAGTTAAAAACTGATGATCCAAACAGCAACGTTAATAATTATGGTCCAATTCGAAACATAATTTGTCTTATCTTGAAACTAAAACTCTACAGTAAAAAAAAAGGTATGGTTTTGTTTTTAGCGAGGGTTGTTTGTAAGAAATAGGTCATCCCTATTTTCTCACCCACTACCAGTAACTGCAACCAAGAGATTGGAACAAAGCACAAAAGCTATAAATCTCAGCGAAGCACAATTTGCCAGCTCCGGAAACCATCTTCGAACAATTTTGACCGCAAAAAGTACTGCTTCAGCGTGATCACCCTTGGAGGTGTGTGCTGTGCTCCAGCATAATTAATTACTATGTCAGATCAGTTCTATGCTTTGAGAAAACATTATAGTAAATTTCATGCCTGCACAAGCCTTTGGAGGACTATCTTCACTCTAATCACTATGAAATCTTACAACTAATGCAAAAAATTGCGCAAACAATAATAAAAACAAAACCATATCCCACTAAGTGAGGTCAGCTATATGGATCACATGATGCCATTTTATACAGTTAAAAGGCAAGTTTCAAGAATATTACTTAGCATAACAAAAACCTGTGTAAATGCAGAAAATAAATTAAGTACTTGTATATCAATCAGCACTTACTGTATCACCATTCTGAACATACCAATGCAGTTTATCAACAATCTGCAAATGTAAAAATTATTATTTAAGCAATGATTAACGAATGTAATAATGCCAAAAAAGAAATTCATTACAACAAACAAATGTGATACGCATAATCACTCTCCAAATAGCCTTCCAAATTTTCAGTGACCAAACTCAAGGATGGCTACAACGTCAACAAGTGTAATACTACTCAACTAGTGATACATTTCAAAAGTTTGACCACTTATTGTGCTGTTACAATGAAGTTTAAGTGATAATTGGGTTTTGAACGTGTGCTTTCATAAATATTTTAAACCTCCAAAAATCCTTGCAGTAGATAGCTTATGCATAAAGTCCATTTTGTACCAATGTTCAAGAGTCCTAACTCAAGTAATATGACAATATCCTCACCTCAATCTATTGATGTCACATAATGTATTTTCGCAAACTCTTTCACTCACTGTAAAGCCATCTAAACAGTTATAGTTGAAAATGTTAGGATATTTATCCTATTTTATCATCATTATAGTGTGTCAAGGGTTACCCTATTTATCATGATTATATTGTGTCTAGGATTACCCTATTTATCATGATTATATTGTGTCTAGGGTTACCCTATTTATCATGTA
>NW_025909664.1:0-19901 GCF_018835915.1 Vigna umbellata
TAATAATTCTAATACTCTCAGATCTTCAACAACCAATCTTATTTCAATATTTTGAGATGATGAAAATTATATTTTTTTCTAGAAAACACCAATGATTATTACACGAATTAAACAAATATTGCACGTCTAATGCTTCTTTTTCTTTATACAGTTGCTATTTGTTTTTCTTTTTTCTAGGGTTAAACATGATTTTCTGTCCAAATTAAAAAATAATATTATTCATTTTCATATCTAATTAATTTAAAAAAAAAAGAATTATCAATAGACGCATTAAGGTAACACTAAAAAAAGAGTTTATTTATTTTATTTAGATAAATTTACATGGATAATTAAAATTTCTTATTTAATACACCCTAATTATATCATTAAAAAAAACCTCACATATAATCTTTAATGCACTCTACCCATTCTTTTATTTTTCTCTCACTTAAAGTTGTATCACAACCTTCTCTCTAAATTTTTCATCCATACCTCAATTATTTCAAAACCTCAATACATCTAGTACTAGCAAGAGAATTAGAGATTATTTCTAATGAATGGGACTTTCAAATACCATAAGTTCATCTTTCCTCAAAAGATTATCTATCGCTTTTTTATATGAATTTGTCACTAATATTTGTGGAATTAGTTGAGATATATTCTCTTAACTTAGTTAAGTTCATAATAAAAATTTGTTATGATTGGTATAGGTTTTTAGATTTTGAATGACTGTCTTGTTTAAGTTGGAAATTTATTTTGAATTACAAGAAATTTTATTTATGAAATTTTATAAAACCTTAAGATAGTGATATGGATATGAAGGTGACCTAGTAATAAGATTTTGATTTATATGCAAATATGTTATTTTGTTTGAAATTAATTGTTCCTTTAATTTTTGGATTAATATATGATTGTTTTAATAAAATTTTTGAATAGAAAATTCTTGTTGAGAAGTTGATTTGGTGATGATGTATGTTAAGATATATAGATTATTAAATTGAGATTTAGATATAACTTTCATGAACATATTTAATTTTTATAGTGATTCCTTGTATTACCTTGAGTTTGATGTGAAAGAAATATATATTAAATTTGAATCGTTAAGAATGAATTGAAATGTGCGAATGAAGGATGATATTAGAATAAATTTTGGAATGTATTGATTATTTTGAATATATTTAAGAGTTGTACGTGTTGTTATGTTCGCAACCCAAAATATTGATGTTTGGACAAAAATTAAGGGGAGGTAAATTGATTCATTTATTAATTAATACTTAAAAAAATCTTCAAAGTTTATCATTCAATTAAAACATTTTCACTTGTTTTAACAACTTTAGCAAAATAAAGAGTATGTGAAATAGAAAATTCGTAATAGATATTTTATATTGGCTCAAATAAATAAAATTACGTCTAATTGTTAATCTCTCTAAAAAAAATTAACTCAAATACTAAAAGTAAATCAAACTTACAATCATATAAGATAAAATTTAAAGTTTAGAGAACACATCTATTGATGACACAAGAGAAAAAAGACGTATTTTTTTAATCACATAATAATGAAACACTTTTTTTTAGTCACACAAAGGATTAATAATTTTTCCTAATAACAACAGTAACACTCAAATCACATAAGAACCTATTTCGTGAAAGTTATCACTATACCCATAATAGGTTTTTCAAAGCCCATTTTTACAATCACACAAAAAAAAGCTTAAGGTTTACAGAACATCTCTCCTGAAGACATAAGAGATGGAAGACACATTTTTTTTTAATTACACAATAATTAAAAACTTTTTCTGAGTCACACAACTCCTGGCAAGAGCAATAACACTCAATCACATAACAACTCACTTCGTGAAAGTTATCACTCTACTTATAATAGGTTTTTCAAAGCTCATTTTTACAAGTAGATAGAGTTTCTCTAGCAGTGAGAGTCCTAAATCACTGAATGAAAAGTTACTTTTGAAATAGGTCTCCCCAAAGATATATATACTTCTTATTTGAAAATCAGGTCAATAATATGAAAAGTCAAGTCATAATCGCCACTCATAATCAATTATTTTAAAAAAATAATCAATTATCACAAAAACTCTTTTGAAAACATCTTTTCGTTGTGGTAAACAATTGATTTAAATTAGATAATCGATTATTACAGAATTTTTATTTTTAAATAAATGAAATCATTCCCTAAGTGATCTTTGTGTATGCTACTTTATGACTTTCTAAGTTAGATCCTACAAACAATTCATTCACTAATATATGACTTATTATAAAGGTTTAATCAAATACATAAACAAAATGCAAGTCTTCCAATATTTTTTGTTATCACTTTAAGTTATTGGATTTACTTTTATCATCATTAAAATTTACTCTTGAATATTGATCTTCTTCATCTTCTTTTACAAACAATCTACCCCTTTTTTTATGATGATCAAAATTTGTTTTAAAGCATTTTGTAATAACATGCAAATACACAATTACACAAGAAAAAAACATTAAATAACTAAGGTTTTAAATTTTTCTCTCCCTTTTTTTATCATTATAAAAAGAAATATTAAACCTTTTAGATAACTCCCCCTAAATCAGATAATTTAATGAAATTGAACTCCTATTGAACAAACAATTCATACAATAGGGAAAACAAAAAAAAGATAAAATATTTTATTAATTTAAAATTTAAAAATCATCACTCATATCATCATTGTCATCAAAACAAAATAATTAATAATTATTAATGAACGTTTGGCAAGTCTAGGATTGAATAGTATTAGATTACTAATTTACGTCATTTTGAGCAACAAAAATATCAAGTTAAATGATGAACATAAACAAGTGATTGGAATTCAAATAATATAAACAATGTTAGAAAATTGATTTCATACATTTTCATATAAATTCCTACCCTTTCGAATTGATGTGTGAATTATCATTATCCACTTGAGTTTATTAAGAGCTTGTTTACCCCTAATTCCTTAGATAGAAAAACTTATCTATTGAATTCGAACCCCAATCCCTTAGGTCAGTTACAACATTCAATAAAATCATGAAGAACACTTTTATCTCAATTGCAATTGTGCCCAATTTCCCAATTGTGACAACATCTTATCTGTTCTATTTATAATCGCAAACAATCCCCAATTCCCCAATTGTGAAACTGTTCATAGAATAGACATTAGAACATAAATAAAACACTGAGACAATTAAAATTAACAAAACATCAATTGAAAAGGTTCAAAAATTATACTCCAAAGTATTACATCAATCCTCTAACAAAAGGAAATTTAGTCCTGCATGATGTAAAATTCAAAAGCAAACCAGAAGAAGAAGTGTTGAAGCCCTGGCATGAACGTCCCTCCCCTTCTGGTACGTTTCTCCTCTTTTCTCCTCCTCTCCAATTCTCTTTCTCTCTCCTATTTAATCTCCCTCATTACTCTTTTTAAGAGAGTGGTTACTCTCTCTAAGTAAGTGTCCTTAATTTCTATTTAATTTAAATCTCTTTAAATCCACGTCATAAAAGAGGTTAGTAACTGCTCTAGTGCTCTGAAAAATTCCACAACTCATTTCTCTGGTTTCCATTCTGCATTTCCTGAGGGAAATCCACAGGTTGTGGTAAAAACCACAACTCACTTGTGAAACACTCTGTTTTGTCTTCTATTCTCTCGAGCAAAATCCACAGGTCGTGAACTGTCCACAGCTAGGTTGTGGAACTCTTTGGTTTCATCTCTTCATCTTATACATCAATTCTTCCCAAATTGTGATTTTGGCACTTAGAATCACCAATCTACAAGAAAAACACAAAATCTGAATGTATGATCCGAAACCAGAATAATGCATGACCAAATCATTCAATTAATGCAATTATGTATGCAAATGGCCTAAACTAAGATATGAATGCAGTTAAATTTTATTTACTCATCAAGTATCAAATTTATCTTCTAAGTGAGAAACTCTAGTTCTAAATTTCTAATTAGACTACACACTTCTTCATGCTTAGAACCTCGAAGATCACATATTCCTTCCATCCTTCTAGACATATTAGTGATATATCCTTCCATGAAGGAGGAAGACCCAACAATGTGTTGAAATATAAGGTTGTTGCAAAATGGAGTTTTTATGAGAGAAACAAAAATTGAAAAAACAATTAAAAACTCTAATCATGTGATAAATGTGGGAATTTCCAATTCAAGAATAGGGAATTATAAATGTGTAGTAGCTTGATATAATCATCCATTTTGTATATTCAATTACTCCCAACGGATTTATTTGGTGGAATCAACGCAAAATCAGCCATTGCCAAAAACTATTTTTCAAATAAATTCACCCTATAACTATGGATAATTGATTATTGCTTCATACTCAAATTACATAAAATTCTAGATGCAATGAGAATCAATTATCAACCATTAAGCAAATATTTCCTTTTTCGTATGAGTCACTTGAGTTGGATGAGCTTTAACCATTTTCCTCTCAAGCAATACAAGCCTTGTTTTTTTTTTTTTTAGATTTTCCTTTCTTTTCATCACTCCTTTTGGCGTTTGGACGATTCACATTTACATGATTGGTTTCTCCGTAATCATAGCATTTTAAATTTGAAGAAGATTCTTGATTCTCCTTCTTATCACTTCTACATTGTCCTTTACCTTTGGATTTCATGAATCTGTTGAATTTTTTAATCACGAGACTCAAGTTTTCATCGTCGTCATCCTCATCATCATCCTCTTTATGACTTTTATTTTTTACAATCTCAGTTTTGAAGGTTGTGTTTTTCTTCCTTCCTTGATCATCTTCTTCATTTAAGTGTCAAAGTTTAAGTTCATGCTCTTTCAACTTATCAAAGAGAGTCGTCATGGAAAACATTGCAATATTTTGAGATTCAGTGATCATCGTGACCTTCATTGTTATGTCTTGTTCAAAGATTTCAAAATCTTAATATTAAGTTCATTAGTATCAAAAGTTGTACACTTGTGATATGATTAACGATGTGTGTGAAACACTTTTACATGTCATGGATGGTTTCGCCTTACTGCATTTAGAACCTCTTATACTTTTGAATTAATAATTCTTTCTAACAGACTTCACATAATTTGTTCCTTCAAAAGTTACTTTTACATTTTTCCACATTTCCTCACCACTGGTACAAGCATATATCCTATAAACAACAATACTCAATCACACAAGAATCCACTTAGTGAAAATTATTACTTTACTTATACTTAGTTTTCAAAACTCATTTTCACGAGTTTCTATAATATTCATTATCCTAAACATTTAAATGAAAAATTATCTTAGTAGTTTATCAGGTTCTTAGTGATTATGTTATTTAAGAGTATACTCGTTTGAACAACTTTTGTTAGCTTTTGTTTAGTCTATTTATATATTTTATTATTATGATTATTATTTTGAATAATTATGTTAACATTATACCTGTTTCTATATCTTTTTGTTCTATCAAATTTATAATATTTTTTTTAATAACTTTATACTATTTTGTTATAAAACACTGTATCATAAATGACAAATGATAAATGATACAATATATAATATCACATAATTTACCCAAACATAAATATTCCATCTATTCAATCAAAAAATGTTAAATATGTTATCATTAAAGTTGTCAATATACGGTAATGAATTTATTTTGCTTATCATTGTTGCTTTTATAATTTGAACTTTGTTAATTCTATTTATAATTATAGGTAAATTTCATAATACAAATTTATCATCTTATTTAGTAAATAAAAATAACTTATAAATAAAATATAATCAAAAGCATAAAATAATCTACAAGAGACATTTATTTATGTTGAATTAGATTATAAACTTTAAATCTGAAATATTATATTTAAATATAATAGACGATTTTGTTCGATTCATAATTTTTAATTTAAAATTTTAACCAAACAGTTGGATTTAGAAAAAAAAACAAGTTTTAATCAATTTTCACTTTTACAGAATTGTATTATATATACATATTTTATATTTCTATTTCATCTTTAATTATATTTTTTATTTCATGTTTATCATATTCCAAATTAAAAAAATTACAACAATATATAAAATAAGGATTTTAAGCAAAAATATTTTATATTTTATATACAATATATAAAATTAGATCAATATTTTATATTTCTAAACAAATATTAGAAAAAGATTTTAAGTCATGTATGTTGCTGGGCCTTGAAGTCAAAGAAGGATCCTGCAACCACGACTTCAATAGAGATAAAAGCCCAATGTTTGATGTTCCTCATTCTGTTCAAATCAAAAACCCTAACGTCCTCCTGCCTCCGTTCCATCAGCAATGGTACCATATTCTTCTTCTTCTTTCTTGCATTTTTTTTTCTCATTCTATTCACAGTTTGAAATGTTTAATCAATTGCTGAATTTCCTTGTTGTGTTTGTGTTGGTGCAAAACGCAGACAGGAGAACCAGTGAACCCCAAAGCTTACCCTTTGGCTGATGCCCAGCTCACAATAACCATACTAGATCTTGTTCAGCAAGCTGCAAACTATAAACAGCTCAAAAAAGGTGCAAATGAAGGTAACTAGCTATTTGTATTTGCTTAATGTTAACGTTTTTTTTTTATTACTCCTCACCGTGTATGATAAGTGAATAATGTACTTATTCTATTGGATTTGCAGCCACCAAGACTCTTAACAGAGGTATCTCTGAGTTTGTTGTAATGGCTGCTGATACTGAGCCCCTTGAGATTCTTCTCCATCTCCCTCTACTTGCTGAGGACAAGGTATATTATTTTTCTTATATGTAGTAACATACTATTTATTATTTGATATTGTTTACAATTGCATCTACAATTGTTTAGCAACCTTGTTTTGAGTTGTTTCATTTACTGCTAAGGAAGTTTTGAATCTCATTTTGTGTTAGCTTAGTCATTAGCCACATCCATAATCATGAATGGTCTGCATATTTGTGAAATTAGTGAAAGTCGAGTAGTTTTTTAAATATTTCTTGCCCGTGTAACTAATAGAAAAATACTGGAGTTTTTGTTTTAACCATTCCTGCTGATTTGTTTTAATTGGTTGTTACTCTGATTTTATGTATTTACTCATTTCAATTTTTCAGAATGTTCCCTATGTGTTTGTCCCATCAAAACAAGCACTTGGACGTGCCTGTGGGGTCACCAGACCAGTGATTTCTTGTTCTGTTACAACCAATGAAGGAAGTCAATTGAAATCTCAAATCCAGCAACTAAAGGTATGCATATATGCATTTTTCGTTTCTTTCTTATATTTTCTTGTTCATACCAAATGTCACTTGTATTATTTATTGACACACACAAAGATATATATAGTTTATTGAAATTGGTTTTTGAGTATTTTTTGGTTTGCAGGATGCTATTGAGAAGCTTTTGATCTGAAAAATTTACAATCCGTATGATGGGCTTCTTGAGTTGTGGCAATTGCTCCTTCTGAGGCTTTGACCGGACGAGCTGTGCTATGTTTACCCAATAGGCTTTATGTGTTAACCTAGATGATTTTCTTTATATCGTGAAAAGTTATTTGATAATACTATTTTTGTGATATTTGGTATGAGTAATGTTTTAAATTGATACAATGCAATTTTATGGTGATTCTTATCATAGAATTTTTATGCATGATTTATTATTTTTAATTCTACAAACTACAATAGAACAAACTAATTATTATATGTTCAGAATAAAGTGGAAGCCTGTGACATCCCAATTATACAGAAAGCGTATATAATAAAGACGTCCACATGCATAATATAGCAAAGCAGTGAGAGTAAATAGGATTACAATCATCTTCTAAGTAGCTTCAGAATGTAAGCTTAAACTCCAAAAAGATATAAAATATAAGCTGAAATGGAAAATAGTATCCTAGAATATAAGATCAACTAATAGCATCCTAGGAGACTAGGTAGCAGTATTGTCTTCAACTTCCAGAGTTGTCTCCAAAGGAACTTCCTTGCCATCTGCAACCATCCAAATGGATGATCATTGCAATAAGAAACATACACAAGCAATACAAACAAGCAAGGGTGAGCTAGATATAAAAATCATGTTATTCAATCACACACGACATGCAAAAGTCACTCAAACATAGTACATTGACATCACAAGACTCATTGCTTTATAGACCGACTCGTCCGGACTAGAATGATTACTGAGCTATGACGGGTTATGCACTCGTGGTGGCCTCTACTGCTTTGCAAAGCCGTTACCAAGACTAGGACCTCCTACTACTCCTCACCACATGGATCAATCCTCTCTACTTGAGAATGAAAGACCATTGGAGCGTCAGGAAAACCCCCAAGACTGAGCTACCATGCAATCATTCTACACACCACCAGGCACCACCATGTATCCTCTCCTTGAGGACCATGGAATTACGTTCATGAACCATACTGACACTTTGAAACCTAACCCACACATGAATATCCAGATACCATCATATTATCACAGTGAATCCATACACACCCCACATAAATCACATGATCAGATCATTTTAGGCATGCCCAACACTTCACACACTAGAATCAATCAAGAGAGTGTAAAAGAGAAGGCTGGCACCAGAAGAATTCGCACAGCGCATCCTGCTCGCAGGGCGAGACAGGAGGCTCTCGCACAATGCATACCTTAATTCGCATACCGAATTAAGTCGCAACACACATCAGACTTCAACCTCTCGCATAGCGCATCCAGGTCGTTATGCGGGAACCCAGACAGAGACCAACCTCCCCAAAGTTCTCTCTATGCTCCTCACTCGTCCTTCGAATTAAATGAGCAGTGATCCCAGACCACCACCAGTCGCATAGCGACAGGATTCGCCATGGCGAGTCCATAAACAGTGAGCATCACCCCCTGGTATTCGCACGGCGCACCAGCTCGCACAGCGAATTTCCAAGACAGTGAGCACCCTCTACAGGGTCTCGCTATGCGAGACAACTCGCATAGCGACACTACATAATCTGCAGAACGTGAATTCTGCAGAATCACACACTCACACTAATCCTTACCATTTTCGTTATTTTTCCCAACTTCTAACCCTCCTAATTCTTGTATCACACCTAATTAAACTTGTCTAGATGATTATAAAACGTTCTTAGCATGATTCTAAAGTGATCACTCCCACATTTTAACTTAAACCTCCAATCCTCATTAACCGAAGGACCCAATTTCAATTCTACCATTTTGAACATGACTTTACTCATTTTTATGATCCTAACCTGTTCTAATTGACTCATACAAGCTAGCCACACTGTCCAATTGCACTCAAGACCACTTATGCTCAAACTCTCTACCTCAATTCCTCTCAAAGGACCAAAAGCAATACTCTCTCAACCTTTTACTCCTCTAATAAGACTAACACATGATTTCCACCTCATCCCCGCCTTATTAACCCAATTGGTCATCGGAGAAGAATCATATGTCTGAACGCATCAGTCTCACCTTCGACGCCGGCACATATGACTAGTCACAACTGACTGGACCAGGCCAGGGCTGCTCTATGATCAGGGATGTGTCAACTCAGGTTTTTAAGATTCTTCTATCCTACCAACAAAGTGCTCTCAACCTGTCCCAATTTACTACTCTACACTATCTCAGTACTTCAATCACACTCCCAATCATAGTGACTAAAATTTCTACCTCATTTTACTTAGTCCCTTCCAAAATGACCATCATAACAGTATTAACGCTCTCCACCATATTTAATCACCACCATATGGTTAATCCCAAAATCAGTCACAACCTCAATTCATGGTTCACACAACATTCACATACAAGGCAGTGTCATATAACATAAATTTACAGTTTCACATAAGAACATGTCAGCACATATCATTCTATACATTCAAACTTAGAAACTCAACTTAAACAGCACAACAGTTCAGATTTCAACACATATACACTACATACAACAAAATCAGAAAAGAAGTGTCTATCTCCCCTTACCTTGAAGTTGAGCAGTACAGCCAACTAGAGTGCCCTAACCGTGCCTTCACAGCGAAAACTCAAACAGTGCCCTACAACCACCTAAATGGTGATGAAAACAGCTCTTAGAGCTAGAATAGACAGAGAATCGAAAGGAGATACTACCCAACTGCATGCAACCAGTAAAGTTGCATGCCCTAGGTTCAAGAAAATGGAAAAACCGACTTACCCGTCCAAATCAAAAATTAATCGGATGGATAGGAAGCCCTCAACTCTGTGAGCGAAAGAACACCACCTAATCGAAAATGCAACGGTGGGAAGTGGTGGAAAAGTAGAGAGAAGTTAGAGCAAGAATAGAGAGATGGGACTGGGTTTAGAGAGAGAAAGGATGACTGGAAATTAGTTCAGAGCTTGGAAAAATGAAGGAACTCCTTCTAAGGTCATGGTGCCTTTAGTCCTTTGAACTTGACTGGCTCAGAAAATAAGACCCCACAGCCCATTAAGTTTTCCAGAACCTTATAAAGCCTGCAATACAAATTGCTATAAGTTTTAAGAGTATCTACATTCCTTCATTTTCTTTTTAATTCAAAAAAATAAATAAAACAAAATAATTATGATAAGTTCATAATACAAGGGTAGCCATGCAAAGTCTGGCATTTAATTTCAGGATCTTAGTTTTGATATCAATAATAGAATCACAGTATTAGACCAAAAAGTTAACTATTTTGTTTTAATTAATAGTGTAATAATTTGATTGTGACCTACCAAATTTGTCACCTGATAATTGTTGCAATCTACAGTAATTTTATAGTTATTTACTTATATTAATATGAAGATGATGAAGTCATTGTTTAGTGACTAATTTCATGAATATATTTGTTGTTCCTGAGACATTGTACATTGTTCTTATCATAGTCTAGTGATTATAAACTAGATATCTTTGTATTTTAAAATTGTAGTTTTAAATTTTGTACAATTCCAATTTCAATGAAATATAATTTTTTTTATTGCTTGGTTCCATATATGATCTTTTAAGCAATGCAGACTGTATGATATTTTAAAAAGAGATAAAATAATTTGTGACACGCTTACAAAATGTAATATCACCAATAACCTTATTTAGAACAGAAGAAGTGAATCTTATTCTTTTTCTTTCAATCGTTGTTAAATTCTATTAAAATTAAGTTTAATGTATATAAAAAAATATGTATTATGCTTATTTTAATTTATATAAATAAGATATAAAAATGATGAACATAATTTTTTGTAAATATAATTAATGTGGTCTTTTTAATTCAATAGGTCTAAAAAAATATTATCTAATTAAAATATATTAAATGCTATAATATTTGATAAAAAAATTACGTTATGTAATTTGATGTATTTTTCCCCCTTTTATTATTGGGACATTTCAAATTATTTATTTAGATAAATCAATTTTAAATTCTCACATATTCTATCATAAGAATGGTTTATGTATATATTTAGGTTNTTGATGTGTGAATTATCATTATCCACTTGAGTTTATTAAGAGCTTGTTTACCCCTAATTCCTTAGATAGAAAAACTTATCTATTGAATTCGAACCTCCAATCTCTTAGGTCAGTTACAACATTCAATAAAATCATGAAGAACACTTTTATACCAATTGCAATTGTGCCCAATTTTCCAATTGTGACAACATCTAATCTGTTCTATTTATAATCGCAAACAATCCCCAATTTCCCAATTGTGAAACTGTTCATAGAATATAGACATTAGAACATAAATAAAACACTGAGACAATTAAAATTAACAAAACATCAATTGAAAAGGTTCAAAAATTATACTCCAAAGTACTACATCAATCCTCTAACAAAAGGAAATTTAGTTCTGCATGATGTAAAATTCAAAAGCAAACCAAAATAAGAAGAAGTGTTGAAGCCCTGGCATGAACGTCCTTCCCCTTCTGGTACGTTTCTCTCCCTCATTACTCTTTTTAAGAGAGTGGTTACTCTCTCTAAGTAAGTGTCCTTAATTTCTATTTAATTTAAATCTCTTTAAATCCACTTCATAAAAGAGGTTAGTAACTGCTCTGAAAAATTCCACAGCTCATGGAAAAATCCACAATCTGCTTGTGCTTTTCTCTAGTTTCCATTCTGCATTTCCTGAAGGAAATCCACAGGTTGTGGTAAAAACCACAACTCACTTGTGAAACACTCTGTTTTGTCTTCTATTCTCTCGAGCAAAATCCACAGGTCATAAACTGTCCACAGCTAGGTTGTGGAACTCTCTGGTTTCATCTCTTCATCTTATACATCAATTCTTTCCAAATTGTGATTTTGGCACTTAGAATCACCAATCTACAAGAAAAACACAAAATCTCAATGTACGATCCGAAACAAGAATAATGCATGACCAAATCATTCAATTAATGCAATTATGTATGCAAATGACCTAAACTAAGATATAAATGAAGTTAAATTTTATTTACTCATCAAATATCAAATTTATCTTCTAAGTGAGAAACTCTAGTTCTAAATTTCTAATTAGACTACACACTTCTTCATGCTTAGAACCTCGAAGATCACATATTCCTTCCATCATTCTAGACATATTAGCGATATATCCTTCCATGAAGGAGGAAGACCCAAGAATTTGTTGAATCCTTCAATCATAGTTAGCACGTTTACAACATACTGTCAAATAGGAAACTTTGCAACATTTTCCCAACACCATCTATGTATTTAAAGTTGTAATAAAATACCCTTATCAAGTTAGGGTAATAGGTTCCTTGAATCTCCATCAAGAATTTAAGCCCTTAGTTATTCAGCAACAGAGGAAAATTGAAGCCATATGCGTTGAACTAAATCGTTTTAGTAATTTTGGGCACAATCAACTTTCTTTCTTTTTAGAAAGATATTAACCCAACCCTCCTTTCCATATCAAAAATTCATTTATTAACGGAGGCATTTCTTACATCTTGTCTAATAGTTATTTGAGGACCCTTTCTTTTGGCAGAAAACCTTATTTTAGATGATTATGCAATTGAAATAAAAGGTTGTTGCAAAATGGAGTTTTTATGAGAGAAACAAAAATTGAAAAAAACAATTAAAAACTCTAATCATGTGATGAATGTGGGAATTTCCAATTCAAGAATTGGGAATTATAAATGTGTAGTAGCTTGATATAATCATCCATTTTGTATATTCAATTACTCCCAACGGGCTTATTTGATGGAATCAACGCAAAACCAGCCATTGTCAACAACTATTTTTCAAAAATATTCACCCTATAACTATGGATAATTGATTATTGCTTCATACTCAAATTACATAAAATTCTAGATGCAATGAGAATCAATTATCAACCATTAAGTAAATATTTCCTTTTTCGTATGATTCACTTGAGTTGGATGAGCTTTAACCATTTTCCTCTCAAGCAATACAAGCCTTATTTTTTTTTTTAGATTTTCCTTTCTTTTCATCACTTCTTTTGGCGTTTGGACGATTCACATTTACATGATTGGTTTCTCCATAATCATAGCATTTTAAATTTGAAGAAGATTCTTGATTCTCCTTCTTATCACTTCTACATTGTCCTTTACCTTTGGATTTCATGAATCTGTTGAATTTTTTAATCACGAGACTCAAGTTTTCATCGTCGTCATCCTCATCATCATCCTCTTTATGACTTTTATTTTTTACAATCACAGTTTTGAAGGTTGTGTTTTTCTTCCTTCCTTGATCATCTTCTTCATTTAAGTGTCAAAGTTTAAGTTCATGCTCTTTCAACTTATCAAAGAGAGACGTCATGGAAAACATTGCAATATTTTGAGATTCAGTGATCATCGTGACCTTCATTGTTATGTCTTGTTCAAAGATTTCAAAATCTTAATATTAAGTTCATTAGTATTGAAAGTTGTACACTTGTGATATGATTAACGATGTGTGTGAAACACTTTTACANTAACGTAAGCAAGGCAGTGTCAAACTCGAAAATCACGAAAAAAAAACCCTGAAGAAGAAAAAAAAAACGGTACCTGGAAAGAGGTGGTTGAGAGGGGAAGGTGTGATTGGAGTCAAAAGCCATGAGGTGTCCGAGGTCCACATCGAACTTGTGCTGTTTCTCATCCTCAATCTCCATCTCCATCACCTTCAACTTCAACGAATGAAAACAATATCAAACCTATGCGGCGTCGCAGGTGGGTAAGGGCTTAAGGGTTTGTGATATATTGTGTTGCAGAGCCAGAATGAAGAAAATTGAGAAACCAATAAAATAAAAGGGTTTTGGAGGGTTTTGTAAGCAAGCTCCTCTAAAATATAATCAGTAATAATAATTCTAATACTCTCAGATCTTCAACAACCAATCTTATTTCAATATTTTGAGATGATGAAAATTATATTTTTTTCTAGAAAACACCAATGATTATTACACGAATTAAACAAATATTGCACGTCTAATGCTTCTTTTTCTTTATACAGTTGCTATTTGTTTTTCTTTTTTCTAGGGTTAAACATGATTTTCTGTCCAAATTAAAAAATAATATTATTCATTTTCATATCTAATTAATTTAAAAAAAGAAGAATTATCAATAGACGCATTAAGGTAACACTAAAAAAAGAGTTTATTTATTTTATTTAGATAAATTTACATGGATAATTAAAATTTCTTATTTAATACACCCTAATTATATCATTAAAAAAAACCTCACATATAATCTTTAATGCACTCTACCCATTCTTTTATTTTTCTCTCACTTAAAGTTGTATCACAACCTTCTCTCTAAATTTTTCATCCATACCTCAATTATTTCAAAACCTCAATACATCTTGTACTAGCAAGAGAATTAGAGATTATTTCTAATGAATGGGACTTTCAAATACCATAAGTTCATCTTTCCTCAAAAGATTATCTATCGCTTTTTTATATGAATTTGTCACTAATATTTGTGGAATTAGTTGAGATATATTCTCTTAACTTAGTTAAGTTCATAATAAAAATTTGTTATGATTGGTATAGGTTTTTAGATTTTGAATGACTGTCTTGTTTAAGTTGGAAATTTATTTTGAATTACAAGAAATTTTATTTATGAAATTTTATAAAACCTTACGATAGTGATATGGATATGAAGGTGACCTAGTAATAAGATTTTGATTTATATGCAAATATGTTATTTTTCGTTTGAAATTAATTGTTCCTTTAATTTTTGGATTAATATATGATTGTTTTAATAAATTTTTTGAATAGAAAATTCTTGTAGAGAAGTTGATTTGGTGATGATGTATGTTAAGATATATAGATTATTAAATTGAGATTTAGATATAACTTTGATGAACATATTTAATTTTTATAGTGATTCCTTGTATTACCTTGAGTTTGATGTGAAAGAAATATATATTAAATTTGAATAGTTAAGAATGAATTGAAATGTGTGAATGAAGGATGATATCAGAATAAATTTTGGAATGTATTGATTATTTTGAATATATTTAAGAGTTGTATTTGTTGTTATATTCGCAATCCAAAATATTGATGTTTGGACAAAAATTAAGAGGGAGGTAAATTGATTCATTTATTAATTAATATTTAAAAAAAATTTCAAAGTTTATCATTCAATTAAAACATTTTCACTTGTTTTAACAACTTTAGCAAAATAAAGAGAGTGTGAAATAGAAAATTCGTACATAGATATTTTATATTGGCTCAATTAAATAAGATTACGTCTAATTGTTAATCTTTCTAAAAAAAATTAACTCAAATACTAAAAGTAAATCAAACTTACAATCATATAAAATAAAACTTAAAGTTTAGAGAACACGTCTATTGATGACACAAGAGAAAAAAGACGTATTTTTTTAATCACACAATAATGAAACACTTTTTTTAGTCACACAAAGGATTAATAAGAACCTATTTCGTGAAAGTTATCACTATACTCATAATAAGTTTTTCAAAGCCCATTTTTACAATCATACAAGAAAAAGCTTAAGGTTTATAGAACACATCTCCAGAAGGCACAAGAGATGGAAGACACATTTTTTTAATTACACAATAATTAAAAACTTTTTTTGAGTCACACAACTCCTGGCAAGAGCAATAACACTCAATCACATAACAACTCACTTTGTGAAAGTTATCACTCTACTTATAATAGGTTTTTCAAAGCTCATTTTTACAAGTAGATAGAGTTTCTCTAGCAGTGAGAGTCCTAAATCTCTGAATGAAAAGTTACTTTTGAAACAGGTCTCCCCAAAGATATATATACTTCTTATTTGAAAATCAGGTCAATAATATGAAAAGTCAAGTCATAATCGCCACTCGTAATCAATTATTTTAAAAAAATAATCAATTATCACAAAAACTCTTTTGAAAACATCTTTTCGTTGTGGTAAACAATTGATTTAAATTAGATAATCGATTATTACAGAATTTTTATTTTTAAATAAATGAAATCATTCCCTAAGTGATCTTTGTGTATGCTACTTTATGACTTTCTAAGTTAGATCCTACAAACAATTCATTCACTAATATATGACTTATTATAAAGGTTTAATCAAATACATAAACAAAATGCAAGTCTTCCAATATTTTTTGTTATCACTTTAAGTTATTGGATTTACTTTTATCATCATTAAAATTTACTCTTGAATATTGATCTTCTTCATCTTCTTTTACAAACAATCTACCCCTTTTTTTATGATGATCAAAATTTGTTTTAAAGCATTTTGTAATAACATGCAAATACACAATTACACAAGAAAAAAACATTAAATAACTAAGGTTTTAAATTTTTCTCTCCCTTTTTTTATCATTATAAAAAGAAATATTAAACCTTTTAGATAACTCCCCCTAAATCAGATAATTTAATGAAATTGAACTCCTATTGAACAAACAATTCATACAATAGGGAAAACAAAAAAAAGATAAAATATTTTATTAATTTAAAATTTAAAAATCATCACTCATATCATCATTGTCATCAAAACAAAATAATTAATAATTATTAATGAACGTTTGGCAAGTCTAGGATTGAATAGTATTAGATTACTAATTTACGTCATTTTGAGCAACAAAAATATCAAGTTAAATGATGAACATAAACAAGTGATTGGAATTCAAATAATATAAACAATGTTAGAAAATTGATTTCATACATTTTCATATAAATTCCTACCCTTTCGAATTGATGTGTGAATTATCATTATCCACTTGAGTTTATTAAGAGCTTGTTTACCCCTAATTCCTTAGATAGAAAAACTTATCTATTGAATTCGAACCCCAATCCCTTAGGTCAGTTACAACATTCAATAAAATCATGAAGAACACTTTTATCTCAATTGCAATTGTGCCCAATTTCCCAATTGTGACAACATCTTATCTGTTCTATTTATAATCGCAAACAATCCCCAATTCCCCAATTGTGAAACTGTTCATAGAATAGACATTAGAACATAAATAAAACACTGAGACAATTAAAATTAACAAAACATCAATTGAAAAGGTTCAAAAATTATACTCCAAAGTATTACATCAATCCTCTAACAAAAGGAAATTTAGTCCTGCATGATGTAAAATTCAAAAGCAAACCAGAAGAAGAAGTGTTGAAGCCCTGGCATGAACGTCCCTCCCCTTCTGGTACGTTTCTCCTCTTTTCTCCTCCTCTCCAATTCTCTTTCTCTCTCCTATTTAATCTCCCTCATTACTCTTTTTAAGAGAGTGGTTACTCTCTCTAAGTAAGTGTCCTTAATTTCTATTTAATTTAAATCTCTTTAAATCCACGTCATAAAAGAGGTTAGTAACTGCTCTAGTGCTCTGAAAAATTCCACAACTCATTTCTCTGGTTTCCATTCTGCATTTCCTGAGGGAAATCCACAGGTTGTGGTAAAAACCACAACTCACTTGTGAAACACTCTGTTTTGTCTTCTATTCTCTCGAGCAAAATCCACAGGTCGTGAACTGTCCACAGCTAGGTTGTGGAACTCTTTGGTTTCATCTCTTCATCTTATACATCAATTCTTCCCAAATTGTGATTTTGGCACTTAGAATCACCAATCTACAAGAAAAACACAAAATCTGAATGTATGATCCGAAACCAGAATAATGCATGACCAAATCATTCAATTAATGCAATTATGTATGCAAATGGCCTAAACTAAGATATGAATGCAGTTAAATTTTATTTACTCATCAAGTATCAAATTTATCTTCTAAGTGAGAAACTCTAGTTCTAAATTTCTAATTAGACTACACACTTCTTCATGCTTAGAACCTCGAAGATCACATATTCCTTCCATCCTTCTAGACATATTAGTGATATATCCTTCCATGAAGGAGGAAGACCCAACAATGTGTTGAAATATAAGGTTGTTGCAAAATGGAGTTTTTATGAGAGAAACAAAAATTGAAAAAACAATTAAAAACTCTAATCATGTGATAAATGTGGGAATTTCCAATTCAAGAATAGGGAATTATAAATGTGTAGTAGCTTGATATAATCATCCATTTTGTATATTCAATTACTCCCAACGGATTTATTTGGTGGAATCAACGCAAAATCAGCCATTGCCAAAAACTATTTTTCAAATAAATTCACCCTATAACTATGGATAATTGATTATTGCTTCATACTCAAATTACATAAAATTCTAGATGCAATGAGAATCAATTATCAACCATTAAGCAAATATTTCCTTTTTCGTATGAGTCACTTGAGTTGGATGAGCTTTAACCATTTTCCTCTCAAGCAATACAAGCCTTGTTTTTTTTTTTTTTAGATTTTCCTTTCTTTTCATCACTTCTTTTGGCGTTTGGACGATTCACATTTACATGATTGGTTTCTCCATAATCATAGCATTTTAAATTTGAAGAAGATTCTTGATTCTCCTTCTTATCACTTCTACATTGTCCTTTACCTTTGGATTTCATGAATCTGTTGAATTTTTTAATCACGAGACTCAAGTTTTCATCGTCGTCATCCTCATCATCATCCTCTTTATGACTTTTATTTTTTACAATCACAGTTTTGAAGGTTGTGTTTTTCTTCCTTCCTTGATCATCTTCTTCATTTAAGTGTCAAAGTTTAAGTTCATGCTCTTTCAACTTATCAAAGAGAGACGTCATGGAAAACATTGCAATATTTTGAGATTCAGTGATCATCGTGACCTTCATTGTTATGTCTAGTTCAAAGATTTCAAAATCTTAATATTAAGTTCATTAGTATTGAAAGTTGTACACTTGTGATATGATTAACGATGTGTGTGAAACACTTTTACACGTCATGGATGGTTTCGCCTTGCTGCATTTAGAACCTCTTATACTTTTGAATTAATAATTCTTTCTAACAGACTTCACATAATTTGTTCCTTCACGAGTTACTTTTACATTTTCCCACATTTCCTCACCACTGGTATAAGCATATATCTTATAAACAACAATACTCAATCACACAAGAATCCACTTAGTGAAAATTATTACTTTCCTTATACTTAGTTTTCAAAACTCATTTTCACATCATTGAGAGTTTCTATAATATTCATAATCCTAAACATTTAGATGAAAAATTATCTTAGTAATTTATCAAGCTCTTAGTGATTATGTTATTTAAGAGTTTACTCGTTTGAACTAGTTTTTGTTTAGTCTATTTATATATTTTATTATTATGATTATTATTTTGAATAATTATATTAACATTATACAAGTTTCTACTTATCTTTTTGTTTTATCAAATTTATAATATTTTTTTAATAACTTTATACTATTTTGTTATAAAAGACTGTATCATAAATGACAAATGATAAATGATATAATATAAAATATCACATAATTTACCCAAACATAAATATTCCATCTATTCAACAAAAAAATGTTAAATATGTTATCATTAAAGTTGTCAATATACGTAATGAATTTATTTTGCTTATCATTGTTGCTTTTATAATTTCAACTTTCTTGATTCTATTTATAATTATAGGTAAATTTCATAATACAAATTTATCATCTTATTTAGTAAATAAAAATAACTTATAAAT
>NW_025909665.1:0-11728 GCF_018835915.1 Vigna umbellata
GTTATCATGCCTCAAAGGGGTTAGACTACAGGAAAGGGGATTCTTGCTGCTAGTCTATTTATGTACTGCCTATATTTTGATTAGAGGGTTAAATAAGTGTTTTATATTTTTGACGTGAGGTCTCTATAAAAGCTTTGTTGTAAAAATTTTGATCATTATAGTGCATTGGCTTCCTGGGGTTGGAAGGACACTAGATGTAGGCTTGGCCAAACTAGAATAAGAACTCAGCATTTGATATTTCTTATCCCTACTCTTTTACATTAAATCGATTATACTTTATACTCATTCGATTAAATTTCTGCTGCATTGAAAATCTTTTAACTTGCGTTTCAAGAAAAGGTTAAAGACATCTCTTTTGGTGAAATTTTTTTTGAAAGTTTTATTTTTTATACTTCACCAATTCACACCCCCTCTTGGTGTGAGAAATTGAGTCATTCTATTTTAACAAAAAAATTCAAATTATATGAAATGTGGAAGCAGAAAAGATAAACCTCTAGCTATTGTTGTTGTTGCTTCCTTAGCTTATGGTTTCTAAACCCTTGCTCTCAAAACACAATGGTGATGTATTCTGAAGTGAAGAGTAGGCTTAGTAACCAAAGCAGCGAAGAATATACAAATTAAAGAACTCCAAAACCATCAAATAGTTTTGAACGTCGGAAGAATTTGTTGTGGGAATCACGACACTTATCCACGTCTATTTTATATTATTTTAATAATCTTGAAAAATGGACCACATTCAAAGAAGATGATAACTGAAACTAAAGAGAAAATTAAGGGAAAGGATATGGCCATAAAAATTGGAGGCAATTACTCTGTTATAAGCTCTCTACTTCATAAATGCTAACAACTCAATGCAACATCAATAGAAAAATAAAGCTCGATAATCAAATTCTTTAGCATATTAAACCCTCTCACAATCCACAAAAATACCTTTAAAACTTATTATAGCTATTTAGAAACCCTTACTTTAAAAGATTTAGTATTAACTTTCTTTGGCCTACCCTGACTAGGCTTCCTTGTAGTTTGAACTGGCTCTTCATCCTCCTCAAAATTAGAATATCCCTTCTCATCAAGCATATTAGCTCATTTATAGGCTATTTTTCATTCCTCCATAAAACTAGATTCCTTAGATGTCATAAAATTAGGAACTGCCTTAGAATTATAATGAAGTGAATCTAAATATTGTAAACCTTGTAAACTATCGACAATGGAAGTCCAAGATTCACTAGCACACTACCACTATTAGAAACATTTATATTCCTAATAATAGAATATTCATGCACAACACAAACATTGTCAGTGTTATACTAAACCACAATGATTTGTCCATCAATTCTTTTAAAAAATCATTCTACATTGGTCATGTCTCTCATTGAAATCCCTTGATTTTTAGTATTAAAATTTCTTTTGATATTCCAAATAATTATACTACTTCCAATTGTCAAATTTGTTCTCTTTCTAAATTTAGAAGATTATCCTTGACTTCTCATTGTTTCTTTTTAAATCAACAAGATTTCTTCATCAATACCAAGTTTTATGTGGGTCCAAATGTGATTATCAATGATTATAGACTTTTGGATGTTTGACTTATGCAACAATTTTGCTCTCTTATAGAAATAAATTTACTTCTTGCATTATTCCATCAATTTTTGTTGGTTATCATAAAGGCTACAAGGGATACAAATTGTACAACCTTGACACCAAACAATTCTTTATTTTAAAGGATGTTATCTTTCATTAAATCATTTTTTCTTTCAAGGAAAGGACTTTTATATAGATTTTTTTTCCTTTATTGATGATATGGTAGTTTCTTTGTCCATTATGGATAATTTGTCCTCAGATGGTTTTGTTTTTCATCACTGTAATTAGTCACATGCATCTCAAACATCAATGTTTAGTATTAATGGATTTGAATCCTTCGTTAAGAGACCATTTAAAGTATCTAATAAGTCCTTTTAATTTTCTAACTATATGTGCTCTAAAACCTTACATCCTTATCCTATTTGTTAGAAATGATGAGGCTTGTTTCTCAACACCAAGAGGGGAGGGAGAAGGTGAATTAGTGATTTATAAAAACGTTCACTTTCAAAATCTTTTTGCTGAAATAGAATGATCTTGAAATCTTTCTTACGCGGTAAGTAAAGTATGTATGCAATGAAAATGTAAAGAGATAAGGAGAGAAGATCAAACTTAGTTTTTATCCTCGTTCGGCCTCAATGCCTACATCTAGTCACCCTTCAAATCAACCAAGGATTGAAGGATATTTAACTATAATGATTGGAGAGTTACACCAAAGGTTTCATAGTGAACACACTCTGATAATGTAAACACCTTTCCCACTCAAACAATCAAATATAGAAACAAATACACCTACACACATAGCATCACACGATCTTGTTGCAGTATCCCTTTGAGAATCCCCTCTCAAAGTCCAAGATCTCCTCACTCTTTTTCCTATTGCACACGAACAGGGAACAACACAATCAATAAGTGCAGATTTTCCTTTCTGATCACAGTAAATACACCTTTAGTAGTGCGGATTTCATCAGTCTGTCAAAGGTCTTCAATCTTCTCTCAAGAACCGGTCAAGGCTCTTTACAATCTATACTTCTTGATTCTTGGAGCGTATGTGCATTCTGTAAATCTTTCTAAGATCAAAACTGTAAGATATGAAATTGTTAGAATGATCAAAAGTCTACAAAATTATAAACAATGTGTCAATTTATAGTTTTTGTCATATCAGACGCAAAGTAATCTATTATGTTAGTAATGTAATTGGTTACATAAAATAGGTGTAACAGTATTACAACTAACTCAACTCTTAATCGAATACTCAATTAATGTAATTGATTTGCATTTAATTTTAGCCAAACATATTTAAAAATTTGACCATTAAAGTAGCTATGACTAGCATGAAATCAGTTTTCAAAACATAACAGACTTAATTGAATACATAACATATGTAATCGATTAAGCTTAACACTTAAACAGATTTTGAAAACTTTTCTTCTCAAAAACTCATCACAACACATTTGAAAAAGATATATGCAAACACACGAGTTTTAATCGATTTAACTACTAATGTAATTTATTCAAACTAGTTGTTTTGCCATATTTCAAAACATAAGTTGTCTGATGACCTTAATTGATTAGTACAACATTGTAATCGATTATGTCATGCAAATATGTTTTTGTGCTTGTGGTTTTCATTACACAGAAACATACAGTGTGCAGATACAGATATAATCAAATCATAATCACAATAGTATGCATAAAAAACACAGTATGTCCAACATATGCATTTATCAGAATATATGCGTTTATCAAAGTATGTTCATATAACACAGAAGCATGTACATATTCCACAAATGTTGAACACAACACAAAAACACTTTTCTGTTGTGACAAGGCAACATTCATGTGTTGTTGTTATTAATGTGTTGTCATCATCAAAAACAACATAATAGAGATTGGGTTCAACAATCTCCCCCTTTTTTGATGATGCACAACCATGATTAATAAAATAACCATGATGTACAGTACACAATCAAAAATTGTTTAACGTTCAAACACAAACATATAGAGACATATATGTCATACACATTCAACTATCACATTCAATGTTCAATTTTTTTTCTCCCCCTTTAGGCATTAGCAAAAAAGGATATATAGCATAATGTAATTGAAACATAAAGATATTGATTCACACATAAATACATCAACACATGTTATCAGAAAAATATGATCCTCCCCCTGTCAGCAATATTCACATGATTTTAATTTCTTCCTCTTTTTAACATGTGATCAATTATGTAACAGAGTACAAAACTCCCCTATCAATATGCATATCATATTTCAGTATCAGAGTTGCATGATAGAGATATAACAGAGTATGTATCATTCAAACATTTTCAAGTAGTGTATTAAACAAATATCACAAATATCAGCACATTTCATATACAACTTGAAACAAAAGAACTTGGTGTTATCATTCTTAAACTCCTACCAGACTCAGCAAATTTCAAATAAAAAGTTTTATGATGAGTAAACACACATGAAATCAGAAGTCATGGTTTAAAGTAAATGTTTCAGCAGTTTAGAAACTTCAAACCAGTTCACAAAATTTAATCGATTATGAATCTCCCTTAATCGATTTGGTTTTGCAGTGCATTTTGAAATATCCCTTTCATCTTAGCTATCAATCAGCACTCCTACATAATTTTTCATCTAAGCTAAATTGAGCATTAGTCCTCATGCAATATAATTGTGAAATAACCATTATCACAGTTCAAGTATGAATATGCAATGTAATGATGTAACATTGAAATGTTCAATTGCAATCATACCAGTGATATAATCAAATTTAGTCAATGCAACCAATTCAGTCAATCAATCACCATTCACAGATTTAGTACCAAAAGATAATTTCATTTCATTTCATTTTAAAAAAATGTACAACCAGAAATACCAATGGCTTAGATAGCCATTGTAACAAAAGAAAACAAACAAAAACAAAACATATATAGCTAAGACCCTAAAACCCCTATTCTGAATCTGATATCTCTATAAGCTCGTCATCCGTTTTGTTTTCTTCATTCTCTAGCTCATCTTTAGAGGTTCCTCCAAAAGCATTAATCTTTAATGCATTGTCTAGTTTTCTGTGCAAACCAGAAAGCGATTTTTGTAGTTTGGACAATTTTTCATCTTATCTTTTAAATTGACGAACCATAAACATTTCAAACCCTGATTGAGGTATGAAGTGATACTTGGACTTGTCAACATCAATAGGTTTAATTTTCTCTTCATCTGGAATGTGTTCATCCTTGAATGACCATCCTTTTTCATCTCTTCTAAACCCCATATTATATAGAGACATCTTCTCAATCATATTTTTTTTTGAGTAACTCAATGTGACTTCTTTTGAAATATCCACTCCATAATGCCTCAAAATTCTACTAATGAAGACTGCATAAGGAAGATGGTATACTTGCTGCCTAGTGATCTTAGTCATGTGATCACTTACTACAGATATCCAATTTGTTGGTATCTTGGTTCTTAAAGAATGTAGTAAATAGACGTCTTCAATAGTCAGTTGTGTGTGATTTCCACTTCTTGGAAGTAAAATCCAGGAAATCACAAAAGCACACAATCTTTCATTCTTTTTCAGATTACCAACATTGAAGATATTATTGTCTCTTGATTCTTCATAATTTCTTAAGCAGTCTTCGTAGATTTCCATTTTGTTAACACCAGAGATTCCTTGATGACATTTCATACCACCAGGATGAAATCCTGTAACAGTTTTCCAAACAGCTTCATCAATACAAATGTTAACACCCTTTACACGAGAGAGAACATGATTGCCTTCAACTCTTATGTTTGCATAAAATACTTTCACAAGGTTGGGATAATAATCTCCTTCAAGTTACACAAACTTAGATAGACCAGAGTAAATCAGCATTCCTGAAATGTGAATCCTTCAGTGCAGAAGAATAGAATACTCAAGTATTTATTCCTTATTACTTCCTTGAAACCCCAAAAGCAAACAAAGTCTTTACACTTCTCCTCATCACTAAACCAGCCTTCTGGATTTGCTTTCCTCCCAAGAGGTGCAGGATGTTTTCCTCGTTAAGAAGATGAAGAGGCCATCATGGATTTTGAGATTTTAGAGATACTTTTAGCTCAGATAGGGTTAAGAGTCAGAGCACTGATTTCACAAGGGATTTTCAAATCCAGAATTTATAAAGTTGTGCATCACATCACTTTAGTTTCAAGCCCAATTAAATTTTCAAAAATAGAAAGCCCAGATAAAACATTTTAATCGATTTTCTTAATCTTGTAATCGATTTAGTTTTGTATCATAGTTTCACACAAAAAAGAGAAACATACAAAAATCTAATCGATTTCACTAATAACATAATCGGTTAAAATTCGAGAAAAATGTTTTCCATTCAAATTTGCCTAACAGACATGTAAGCAACACTCATACACATCAATATACATTCACAAACAGAAAAAATGATGCATGAATGCATGAATTGACAGTAGTTGTTACCACACAATGTTACTCAAGAAGTTTTGATATGTTCCATTATATTCATCCTTAAGCACTTGTCTACTGCTTGATCAACTCACTTCCCTACAAAACTTTCAAATGGTTTTGTTGTAGGTACCTAGATGAATTTGGGGCCTTGTTTGTTAGTTATAGGAATTTGTTCTTTAGGAACCCATTTGTATTTTCCTTTAGGAACACCAAACTTCCTATAATAACAATTCCTTACAGTATGGCCAATTGTATTGTGATAAAAACAGGAATTGGTTACAGGTTTTCTTAAATCAATGAATTTCTTAGAGTTAATTCTTTCACTCTTAGCCTTATAACCAATTCCTTACCTATTTATAGCTCTACCTTGTGACCTCAACACATCTTCTAAATTATCTCTACCAAGTGTAAACTTAGCTAATGTGCTGGTAAGGTATTGTATTTTTTCGGCATGAGCATTGCATTTTTTACAATCTTTTTCTACAATTTTAATTTCAGTTTTAACATTATTAGCAGACTGCAAAGTAAGATCAAGTTCATTTTTAAGCTTATCATTATCATCCTCAAGGTTATTGATTTGATATTCAAAGACCTTTCTTTCAAAGTTTAATCGATTAACCTTGTACTGTAGCTTCATTGCCTCTCCATGCAGCTCCTGAAATGCGTCTAACAAAAGATCATATTTGACCTCGATTGACTCATTCTCAAAATTATTGTTGTTGCTTTTAAAACATACAGATTCAGCCATGAGACACAGATTTGTCTCTTCCTCTAGACTCTGATCATCATCATTGGATGACTCCTCTTCATTATTCTCCCAAGCAATATAAGTTTTTCTCTGCTTGCTCCTCCTCCTGTCTTGAGTGTATTTTACATCAGCCTTTTGCTTGATCTTCAAGTCTGGACAACCCGGCTTGATGTGTCCTTCTTTCCCACACTCACGGCAAGTGACAGTAGTGATCTTTGCATTCCTTTTGCCTCCTTTAGAGTTTCCTGCAAAGTCAGTTGCAACATTTCTATCTTTCATAAACTTAGTAAATTTCTTTACCATCATGTTCATAACTTCCTTTTCTGAAACGTCTGCATCAGAATCTGCATTTAATTCAATCCTTTTAGAGGTCTTCTTGCTAGTAGCTGATAACGGTTGAATTTACCGTATCTGTGATGTAATTTTTATACTAAATCAACCCTTTTTGACTTTGAAACTTGCTTAAACTCTTGTTTTAGTTGAATTTGATGAATAAGTGAATAGAGGTTATACTTAATGATTTTTATCATTAATTCCCTCAATTTTGTAGGTTATTTTTATGTTTTGGAAGAGGAGCAAAAGTATCAAGGAGTTGGAACCTAGGAGGGACAACAAAAGCACTGGGAAAGAAGGCTAAAGAAGGTATAGGGCGCCTGGTTGCCCTTTTTAGGGGCCCCTTAGCGTGGGAAGTCTCGGAAGTGCGCCTGCTTGCCCCCATTTGAGGCGTTGAGTGCTACTCATCTCATAAGCACGCCTGGGCACCCCATCCTAGGGCATTGAACGCCAGCCAGCTACACCACAGGATGCCTAGTTGCCCTCAGCCAGGGATCTAAGGGCCAGTCTCTTCGCAGTTGCACCTGGTTGCCCCTAGTTAGGGCGCTGAGCGCCAGCGATGTTGGCCCATGATCCAATTTTGATCTATTTAAGGACTTGCACGCCATAGGGTTCATATCTTTTGACGGATGAAGCTCACAAACACACTTTTCAACCCTTTAGAGGCAGAGTTGGCATGCGGAAGCTATCCCCTTCTCTTTCTAGGGTTTTTATCTCATTCTTCCATCATTGTACACTAAGTTTCTCCATGACAATGGAGACCTAAACTCATTTTGTTGTTGGGGAAGATGTAACCTCTAAACTTTCATATATTTGGATATGTTTTGAAATATTTTATGCTTCTTTCATTAATTGATAGTGATTTTCTCCTTTACTCAATGCTTGTTATGTTTTGATCACTCATAGTATGATGTATGTCTTTCTTTGTTATTGGGAATTACCTAGGAACTAGGATCTGGAGAATTTCACCCAAAGGGACTATTGCCTTTACATAGGGATATAATGTTTGGTTGTCTTAATCTTATTTTCTTAATGCATAATTGATTATTAGGGATGCAAGACATTTTGGTCTAATAATTAAGGATAGGCATTTTACGCCGAGACATTGGGTTTTAAGTAATTTTGAGAGTGACATTAACAATTTAATGAAGAAGATGAATTCTTATATGCATGAAAGTAAGGATGATGAAATCTAAACCCTAACAACATTATCATCTCATATTATCAGCATCATCCATTCACTCTTGTGTTTTGCCTCAATTGATCAAATTTTACTCTTATTGCATTTTAATTTTAATCATTAGAATCGTTCTTTAGTCTTAATTGGTTAAGGTATTACACGATTGTTTAGGAACACGAGTCTCTTGGGAAACGATACTTGGTCTTACCATTTTATATNGAACACGAGTCTCTTGGGAAACGATACTTGGTCTTACCATTTTATAATACTTGATACGATTTGGTACACTTGCAATGAGTTAACAGTAGCTTTGAGGGCCATAGATTGTTTCTACTCAGTCTCCTCTTCTTCCTTCAATCTCCCTAGCTCCAGCTCGTGTTTCCTAAGCTTAACAAATAGTGTAGCCATATTCATAGTAGTTAAATCTCTGGACTCAAAAATGGTTGTTACCTTTGGCTGCCAACTCTTGTTGAGAGTCTTTAAAATCTTGATATTGATCTCCTCCTTCTCAAAGACCTTACCAAGAGCTATCAAGTGATTGACAATGTGTGTGAACCTCTTCTGCACATCATAGATTGTCTCTCCTGTTTTCATTCGGAACATATCGTATTCTTGCACCAAGAAATTCTTTCTTTCTCTCGTTACCTCATTCGTGCCATCATGTGTTACTTCAAGTACTTCCCACATCTCTTTGGCACTCTTGCAAGTAGATACCATGAAAAACTCGTCAATAGTAAGAGTAGAGGATATAACATTTATAGCCTTAATATCATATTGTGCTCTTCTATTTTCTTGTTGACTCTTCTCAGAAAAAAATTTCAAAACAGGTTTTCCATCAATCAATTTGGTGGGTTCAAAGGGACCATTAAGAACAACATCCCATAAACCTTTGTCCACTAACTCAAGAAAGATCCTCATTCTAATTTTCAAAAAAGGGTAATTTTCAACAGCAAACAGATATGGTCTGTTTGTAGATGAACCTTCACCGACGGTTTGAGAAACATAAGCTTTTGAAAACAAGAAGGGTAATCGATTTGTTTTTCAAAATAACTTTTGAAAACCAACTCTGGTGTCAATTGTTAGAAATGATGAGGCTTGTTTCTCAACACCAAGAGAGGGGGTGAATTGGTGATTTATAAAAATGTTGACTTTCAAAATCTTTTTGCAGAAATAGAATGATCTTGAAATCTTTCTTGCGTAGTAAGCAAAATATGTATGCAATGAAAATGTAAAGAGATAAGGAGAGAAGACCAAACACAGTTTTGATCTTGGTTCGGCCTTAATGCCTACATCCAGTCACTCTTCCAATCAACCAAGGATTGAAGGATATTTCACTATAATGATTGGAGAATTACACCAAAGGTTTTACAGTGAACACACTCTCATAATGTAAACACCTTTCCCACTCAAATAATCAAATATAGAATACACCTGCACACACATCACCACACAGTCTTGTTGTAGTATCCCTTTGAGAATCCCCTCTCAAAGTCCAAGAGCTCCTCACTCTTCTTCCTGTTGCACAAGAACAGGGAACAACACAATCAACAAGTGTAGATTTCCTTTATGATCACAGTAAATACAGCTTCAGCAATGTAGATTTGATCAGTCTGTCAAGGTTTTTCAATCTTCTCTCAAGAATCGGTCAAGGCTCTTTACAATCTTTGCTTCTTAATTCTTGGAGCTCTCAAAAACTTGGTAGTTCTTTGGCAAGTATACCAAATCGTTCCAAGTAATAAAGAGTAAGTTTAGAGTATCGTTCTCCCAAGGGAATTGAGTTATGTTATCTAATTGAGATTATTTACCAAACTCAATTTAATAACAATGGAAATTTGATTCATGTAAACTTAAAGTAATGAAATTAACAAAATATTAAAATTTGAATTTAAAGTGGAAAGTAAACTTCGTTGGAATTGAGTTCATGACTAACATTACAGTAACTTTATGAACAATAAAATTTGCATTCAAACATTAACATCACCATATCTTGGTTTAATCCCTTAAAACAAGTTATAAAGATATATGTTCAATTATTAATTCCTTAAGTAATTAAACATAACCCTTGCATTCAAATCTGATTTTTATAAATGACCAAAAGAATTAAGACTATTCCTAGCATCATTCCTTTAGGTTGTTTTTCTTACGTTCATACTCAAATTTACTTCCCAGTACAACTTGAATATATAAAATCTATCATACTCCCATATAATGACAAGTAAAACAAGAAAAGCATATGAACATAGATGTATATTGAACAGGAAAATTACATCAAATTTCAGTCATTACATTCAATTCCAACGAAAGAAAGAATTAGTTACTCCTAGTCATCTAAAACGTACACAGTTTTGCAATCCCTTGCATACAATGTTTTTTGGATGCCTTGAAGTAGTCTCCTGATCGTCTTCTGAAATTCTCCAGTATTTTTCGTGATATGTTTGTCAGAAGTAATTTTCTTTGCTTTTGTCTCGTCTTTTAAAACCAACATCATTTAATTAATTCGCTTAGCACACAACTATGCATAGTGCTGGTGCACTAGGCGAAAATCTTCATTTTGGCTGAGCGACTAATGGCGTGCGCTTAGCGAGACAATGCAGTCAACACTCCAAATAATGTAGAATTTCCTATACAAATTATTACATAGCTTTCCTACTTCTAATTACAACTTTTCAATGAGGAAACACATGAATAATTACAACTTTAAGCTCATTTATAAGTATTAAAGCAAGTATTTTTCACACTTATCAAGCGTATGTGCAATCTATAAATCTTTCTAAGATCAAAACTGTAAGATATGAAATTTTTAGAATGATCAAATGTCTACAAAATTACAAAAATTGTGTCAATTTAAAGTTTTTGTCATATCAAACACAAGTAATCGATTATGTTAGTAATGTAATCGGTTACATAAAATAGTGTAACAGTATTACAACTAACTCAGCTCTTAATTGAATACTCAATTAATGTAATCGATTTGCATTTAATGTTAGTCAAACATATTAAAAATAAATGACCGTTAAAGTAGTTATTACTAGCATGAAATCAATTTTCAAAACATAGTGATGAGTCGTTATTTCTTGAATTATATTTAGTTTATTGCACTTAAATAAACCAAGGAATTGTGTCTAATTGTCTATTATTTCCCCGTTTTCTGAATTCTGCATAATTTGGTCGGAAATTCGTAATTGTGCTAATTTGGGTTTTCTGAGTTGATTAAGTGCATTTCTGGTTGCAGGAAAGTTGTGGAAACATCATCTGGAGCATTGGGATATGGCGTGACACACTCAAAGGCTCAACATTTAGTCATTTAGATTCTAATTAAAATTGTAATTTCGTTTTCTAGAAGCCCTTAATTAGAATTAGGTGTTTTGGACCCTTTTAGGGGCAATTTTGTAAAAAGACCCATTTGTAGGACATGTGCCTTTTT
>NW_025909669.1:0-17669 GCF_018835915.1 Vigna umbellata
TAAGGACTTTACACATAAAAGGAGGGGGAAACAACACAACAAAACTCAGAGTAAACTAACCATGCGCTTCATCCCCCTAGGCTCTTTTGCTTCACTGTACACCACTTTAAGCCTTCCCAATGAGGTCCCCCACACTTCTCCCACTTCAACTTCAGCTCCTGTAATCAAAGTCAAATAAAATTTCAAACAAAACAATAAACCTATATATAGCAATAAAAATCACAACACATCTCATTATGCATTACAAATGACCAAACCAGGAAACAACTTCAAAACAGAGGATGACAAAACTTAAAAAAACCCTGTTCCCATTTTTGACAAAATAGGATCCACATAAAAACATGATTGTCAAACCATGATGGATAATATCTGAAGGCAATAAAAGCACCACCCAAACGAAGCAAACCCTTTCAAGTGACTGTTTTCGTCAAGACCCTTTTCATCGCACCATAAACGAAACCAAAATATAAGCATTCAAACTTACTAAATGCCTAAGGCATAGCAGCTCGTTCTTATCTCTTCCACTTTCGACTACCCCATCACCCTATGGTTTCTATTCTAATTCGGCTTTCACCTCAAACACAACAGAGCAAAAATAGGACAATGTACAACCCAGAGAGAAAGATAACTCAAATAAACCTCAATCTAACGATTCAACTTACCGGGAACAACACGAACTTACAACTCCAGCGTATCTCTACCAAACTTCGAAGAACCACCTAGGGTTTCCAAGTCGCATTTTCAAACCCCAAGACCCAAAGAAGAAAACGAAAACAAAAAATAATCCTCAAAAAGCTTCGATTCCACCGTGTTCGAAATGAATCCGAATCTACGAGCAGTGACGTCGAGTGCGGGTTTCACTGAACCAGAGCCTCCCTGCAGGCGAGGTGGACTGACAGTGGAGAAGAGAGTGCAGTGAAGAAGTGGACTGCAGGTTCGAGAAGAGGGAGAAGAGGGAGAAGTGGACTGAAGGTTCGAGGACATAAGAGGGAGAAGATATGTTTTTTTCAGAGTGTGGGAAATTTTGGAGCTTTCAGTTTCATTTTTACTTGTTTTTTTATTACGTACGCCAATTACATACGGATCCTCCGTATATAAACAATTTTTTTAATTATATACGGATTTATCCGTATATAATGGATTTCCCAATATCCGTATGTAAAATTCGTATATAATACGTTTATTACATACGGATTTAATCCGTATATAATGATCCGCGGGTAACTAGCTATTTTCTTGTAGTGAGAGCGCGTAGAAGCTCCAATGAAGGCATCCTTAATGACATGGTGATTGCCTAACTGAGATGATCAAACCATGTGATCATCGATCGAACCTTAAACTCTGATAGTGGCAATGGTAGACGGCGGTAGTAGATAGCGCCACCGCCGACAACGACAGATGTAGTGACAGAGGCACCAGAAACTTTTTCTTAAAAGAATCCCACCTTAGCCTCCTAGATACCATGTTGAATAGAGTGATAAACTATTATATATTAGATTAATCTCCCGTTGTTACATATACACATAGGTTATCCTATTATAATAGAAAAAATATGGGGCTAAGCCAAAATACAAATAATAAATAAACTACTAAGATAAAGAAACAGATAACAGATCCTATAAATTAAAAATAATATATCTACAGTAACTATTATACATTTCACATATTCCAATCACATTAACTTATACATATTATGCACATAACGAAGTTGTGCTATTTTGGAGCGTCTCCAATCAAAATTCCTTACCTTAAACGGATGCCATAAATATACGACAAAAGTGCGAAACCTATCTTCTAGACAATGAAGTTACGGACCTAGTGACCCACAACAACAATAATTGTATTTTTTTTCAAGACATTAATTAGTTTAGTTTTAATACTTTTAATTTTAGACTTAGTTTTGATTAGTTCATACTTTTAATCTTGAAAATATGCTGAAAATATTAAATACAAAAAATTGTGTTGGTTTTCTATTTTTTAAGTTTGGTAAAATTGTAAAAACAAATAAATTATTAAAAAAATGCTATTATTGACGTATATTAATACACTAACAAATGTTAACAAACATCAATTGATGTCGGTCTATACATAGCTGACGTCAATTGCTCTTCATTTTTCAATGTAAAGATAACGATCAATGATGCTCCACTTCCGCTTAGTGCCAAAGCAGGCAAATCCTATCACTTAGCCACACCCTTGGATATCAGGTTTCTCTTTTGTTTGCTATCAATGGACATTGGTTTGGCTCAAAAGCCAGTGTCATTTGATGTCCGTTTTTGTTTATTCTGACATCACTTTCACATCTCTTCGACTAAGACCTCAAAGTTTGAACTTATTCACAATAAAATAGCAGATGTAAAAACTTGTTTTTATAATAATGTATATTTAATCATGACTGCAAAATTTTAGTAACATTCACAATTAATATAAATATTATTTAATCCCCTTTTTCGCTTTACTTTAGATATTTTTTGAATTGTTCACTAAATAAATAAAATAAATATATTTTAAATATAATGTTGAATAATATTTTTAAAAAAATTGAATTAATAAAGTTTTTATGAAAATAATTTGATTGTTTAAAATTGGGTACAAATTTTAAATTTATTTGTAAAGTTGTTTTTTTATTCTTAAATTTGTGTTTTTTCTTTTCGTATTTTTAAGTACAATTTATGATGGAAACATTTATATGCAACCAACGTAAATAAAGTGTAATGACTTGATTATAGTATATAAAAGCTATTTTATCAAGCACAAGAATATAGATAGAGAGTTAAACACATAATGTACAGCATCCACATGAAAAACTCACTAAACATTATTTCAAAGGAAGTAAGCATTAAACTAGTATATAACTTTTATATCTATGTAATACTATGACTACTATAACCAACTAGACCATCTCATGGCAACTTAAAGCCTACTTCTCTCTTTGACCTTGTATTAATCCCTCTGCTATTGTCAAACCACCATCATAATAGTTTTGGACCTAAAACCACAACAGAGTCACAAATAAAGTTTAGAGTAAATTTTAAAAATTTTAAACAACACACTACAATTTTAAACAATAATTCCTTAAAATATACATACACACTGTCACAAGTCACACTCACACTCAATAGCCAATTGATTAAAAAATATCATAAATGCAAGGCCTAGTGGCTTTTTCACACACAAATATACATCTTATTTAACCTCTGGAAGGACTAATATAGACTGAGACCTGCACTTTCTCATAATTCACTCATATCTTCTGGGAGTTATAATTATATAATGGTCGAACAACACCTTTCCCAAGAGTATGCTAATGGAACTCTAGTTTTGTCAAATGGGTAACCGGCTTGTCCACCACGGGTTGGTCACTTAGTGAGTTAACCCAACTCGACTCATTTATTAGTGAGCCAAAAAAATTTGAACCCGGTTCGACCCAACATGGGTTGGTGGGTTAAATGGGTTAGTCTTGCTCACTTAATTACAATTTTCTTTTCAAATCTAAAAAAATATTATTTTTTAATTCAAATCTAAATAAATTTCGATTTAAAATGATGTTAAACTCCAAAGACAATTCAAAATAAAAAAAAGTACCAAAACAATCCAAATGTAATCCAAAAGCAAGCACAACAAGCGAACAAATAAGTTTCTAAAATTGTTCATTTTTGTGTCACTTATCCATTTATAATATTAGAGTCTTGAATAGATAAATCCACAATATTTTTCTCTCTTGGAAACATATTTTTCTTTATCCTCATCTACAACATAATAAGAAGTGTTAATTAATAATATTGAAACATAAAGTAATAAATAGTTAAATTAAATTAGGTGGGTTGGTGAGCCGAGTTCTAAGTGGGTCCCAAGTTTAAAATTTGACTCGTATAAAACATTACATTTTTTTTCAAACTCAACCCGACTCGAACCCTGGTGCGGCCAGGTTGATCCACGAGTTCTAAACCCATTTTGACGCATTTAGGTAAATCCTTATCTAATTAGATTCAATTTCTTACCAAATCTATGATAAAAACCTCTGGCTCTGCACACTAGGTTTTTCGCTATGTGAGTCCAAATATTAGTAAAGAAGTCAGAAATACATTCAACTTTAACATTAAATACACTTCACTGTCCACCACACATAGTAGTATTTATACCCTAGGAATCCTTATATTATCATAAGTTATTCATATCCAATCATAATACAATTTGCAACCACGTATAACGTCACGCGTTCAACGTCCTAACCACTAAATAACCAACGTTAAAAATAAGCCGTAACATTTTTGTAAATAAATGCAATTATTAAACATCATTTAGAATTGTAATTCGACAAAAGGATATAAAACGTCGAATGCCCTTTAAATTCGACGTCAAAATGTTAGTGAATTCAATAAAAAATTGAGCGGGAGATTGAATATTCATTCACTTTATCTTAGCGCGCGATACCCTCTTCTCTTCTCAAACTTTTCTCGAACGAAGTTTGCGAGCATCCACACAGGTAAATTTCTTTCATTGGATACAAATTGCATGGTATATTAAACTACTTTATGTATGATTTTCGTTTGTTTTAACCGATTATTTTCATGCTCTTCTCCTTCATAGGCGCATTCTGCTTTCTCTCTCACTGGTGACGAAACTTTATTTCGATAAACCCACCTTTTGAAGGTTAGTTTTCGTTTTCGTTTTGAAGAACTTATGTATTGAACTTGTTGTTTTTTTGTTGAACTTGTTTGTTGTTGTTTGTTTTGGTTTTAACTTGTTTGTTGTTTTTGTTTGGCTGAACTTGTTTGTTGTTGTTTTGGTTGAACTGCCTTTTGTTGTTGTTGTTTGGTTAACTTGTGTTGTTTTGTGTTTGGTTGAACTTGTTTGTTGTTGTTTGGTAACTTTTTTTGTTGTGGTATTATTGTTTGTTGTTGATATCTCCACCACGTCATAATTCAATTCTTTATAAAATACAAACACTGAAATTTGTTGTTTTTTTTCCTTTTCAGGTCTCATAGAGTTGTAAAAAAGGATCAGAATTAATTAAAAAACAAAAAAAATGATTAACGTCGTATATTAACAAAATTCGACGTTAATTTTAATATCAATTTTTTAATTCGATGTAATTTAACGTATCCTTATATGACGTCGTTCGTGAATTCGCCGTTAAAAGTCCAAAATATTCAACGTTGTATGCGATTTTTGTAATAGTATCACCATTTTCATGTTGGTATTTTCTCGCTCAGTGAATATGTCTCGCTCAACGAGTGTCCTTGAGGAGGAGATGCACATAACAACTATAATACGCATCTAGTGAGAATATAACTCTACTCTCTAACTAGGCATAAAAGCAACAACATGTAGGCTTGTCCTGCAAAAATGTTTTAGGACTAATTTCTTTTATTAAAAAAAATTTTCTTAAAGTCATGCACCCACCTTACTCTTGATCTTAAGTTTTAACATTTTTTTTACTCGTTCAGTCCATGCTTTTACTCACTTAGCAAGTGTACCTTTTGGCATCGCTTTTGTAAAGCTCGCCCAATGAGAAATAGCTCACCTAATGAGTCAAATCACTGATAATCTCTATCATGCAGATTTTGCGTTCTCACTTAACGAGTCATATATTCACCCAACGAATATGCATTATTATATACATTCATATTTGAGTTGGTTGTGTTTCTAACCAACCTGTTAGACTTTTCACTCATTTTTCAGTTGAAAACACACAAAGTTATAATGATATTAAATCATAGCCTTACACAAATTTGGTCAAGTCACACAACTAAATCAGAGGTGCCATCCATGTAGAAAGTTCATATCACATATTAAACCCTAAATTTAAGATTTCTTTTATATAGAGACATCATTTCAAATCAAATTTCACACAACAATTTATCACAACACATCGTCATGCAATTCACATCTCATCACATTGCAGTATATTTAATTCACATCTCATCACATTGCAGTATATTTAATTCACATCTCATCACATTGCAGTATATTTATATTCAAATCTAGCTTCCCCTATTATATAACACATTTTTTTTCTTAGAGATATGCTCCTAGAACTTTATATTGCACATTATTCTCTCTACCTACACAAACATTAAATGAGAAAACTAAGCCTATCACTAATATCACAATTAAATATAGATTCACCTAAAGTTGATTTAAAATATATCCATTATCGTTACAACCATTTGCACGTCAAAATGCTAAAATGTTTCTAAAAAATATGAATTTATGTTGTTTATAATTTTGATTTTATATATACATATATATACATATGTATACATACATATGTACATATGTATACATATGTACATATGTATGTATACATATGTACATATGTATACATACATATATATATACATATGTATACATATGTACATATGTATGTATACATATGTACTATGTATACATACATATGTACATATATATATATACATATGTACTATGTATATATATACATATGTACATATTTATATATATATATATATATATAAAATTCTTTGATGTAATTCCACCTGTGGTTTCTAATTGTCAATTAGGTAAATAATTTAGTAAAAAATCTATAAAAAAGTTGAAGAGAATCTAAAACTATTTTTAGAAAGATTAAGTGTTTTTTATAAAATGAAACTTATTATTAAAATTTTATTTATAATTCATATTTTTAATAATAAAATAATGAAGTATTATCTTCCATAAAAACTATATCTACTATTCTTTATCGTTAAGTAAAAACAAATATTTTAAAAGAATTTTTAGTCAATTGAATTATTTTGTCCTTACTAACGTAAGAGATATTCCCCACTTAAAATGGTAAATGATTTATTCATAAACTTAAAAATGAAAAAAAAAAATAAAATTAAAAAAAAAAAATTTTTTTTTTTATATTTTTTATTTATTTATGACCAAATAAATTAATAATGAAAACAACTGTTAATTTTTTATCGTTAAATATCACTTAAAAATAATGAATGATTTATTCATAAACCTAAAAATAAAACAGAAAAAATTATATTTCAGAGATAGTACTTTTTTTTATTAAATTTTTTATTATTACCAAATAAATGAATAAATATTTGAAAACAATTGTTTTTTTTATCGTTAAATAACAATTATTGATGTATTAGTTTTTTTTACGCGAATCACGACATATCCCTCTAGATTCATTCCACTCTTCCATTAAGTCAATTTCATAAATTAATAAAACACCTGGAATTTAAAAAATATATTTTAACCATGTATATTATTTTAAACATAGAAAGAAAACTCATTTTGTTGAAGTAAAATCACTATTCACTCTTTCTGGTATTTTTCATACTAAAATAAATTTTATAAACCTCATCAATATTTATAATTAAATTGAATAAATGCATTGGAAGCATCAGTATCATACAAAAGTTTGTGATCTAGTTTTTAAGAAAAGTTCAACATTATGTATATTTATTCTAAGAAAATAAAAGTATCATAATTTAAAATAATATGCACACAACAAATATCTCCTTCAAAATTATTCTACTAGAATACAAATTTTTCTATCTTCAAGCAACAACCATAAAAGAGATTCAGAGAATCCCCAATAGAGGCCAAACAACAATTGCACTAGTACTGAACTAGATTTTTTTTTTCCAAATAGACCAACAGAGAAAAATCACCAAATCAACACGTCGTAATTGGTTGTTTTGTCGTAAATAATATTGTATGTCTCGTCAAGTCGTAGAACCTTACGATTTTTGTCGCGAAATTGTGAATTGAATCGTGACACATTCGCTTGCAATAGAAAAACAATGTTTTTTTGGGAAGGAAAACAGTTTTTGTTTTAACACACATGTTTGAAAAGAGATGATGTTGATCTTAATTTCGAATGATATTTGTTAAGAATCTGAAAAATGAAAATGGTGGTGAGTAGTTAACAGTAATGGTAAATCTAGAAGATTCGTGGAAGCGAATGTTTGGTAGTTGCGTTTTGAGTCGTTGGATAATAGCGGCATAAATGAGACATACGCGGCACGCCGAGACACAGAGACAAATAAAAGAAGCAGTGGTTCGATTATTTCCCTTTTATCTATTGGGTTCTCTCAGCCCCTTTCTTAGCGCTCACAAACTCAACACCATGATGTGGGAATGGGGCGATTACGAAGACGCCATCCCAGAATCCGACCAACCCGAACCCGATTCTCATCTCAACTTCGATTTCTTCTCCACCCTCGCCAAACCCAAGGTGCTGCACATTCTAACATAACTCTTCAAACTTTGTTTTATGATTAGGGGTTGTTTCTGTAACTGCATATTGTGTTGTGTTCTGTAACTGCATATTGTGTTGGGGCAGGATTATTATAAGATACTGGAAGTGGATTATGATGCTACGGATGATGATATTCGCTCCAATTACATTCGTCTTGCTCTGGTGTGTTCTGTTGTAAGCGTTTTCCTTTTGTTGGGGTTTCCGATTGGGGCTAATGTGGGTGTGGTTGTGCGCGCAGAAGTGGCACCCTGACAAGCAGAAAGACCAGGATTGTACTACCTCGCGATTCCAAGACATAAACGAGGCCTACCAGGGTATGTATGTATCTGTCTATCTATATATTTGTTTTTAGGGTTAGGGATAGGGATGCCATCGTTGTTTATAGCGTGGGAGATTCTATTTTGATTAGGAATAAGGCCATATTATTTTATACAAGTTAGTGCTATCGTGGTTTTCTAAATCAGTTTTAAGAGGTTGGAAGTTATTACTAGCTATCTAGAGTGTATTCTACTTAAGTTCTTTAGGGTTATTATATCACTGCATTAGTTTATGCATAAGTTTGTCGAAGTTGTTTTTTTTAACTTTTTTTCTACAATGACTTTTAATTATTTTTTTTTCACCTAGAAGTGTTCATGAAGAAAATTTCAAAAGAGACCCTTTTTGCCTTTTCCCATACTAAAATTTTTCGGGAACTGTTTCTGTTTTGTTTAATTTGTGCCTAAGGCGGGTGCCTATTAATGTATTGAAATAGAAGTGCTGCTTAAATATGATGCTCGTATACTCTAAGGGAATGAAATAGTCAATTGTTTGGCATCGGGGTGGTGTTTTGTGTGATAATGTCTGAAAGGTGTGCTTGTGGTTTTGAATTTTAGAAATACAAAGGATGAAAAACTTGAGCAAGCTTACTTATGTTAAAATTTATTTGAAAAAGCGTAGGAATAGTGATGCTTATGGTTTTGAATGTTGGGTTCTGAAGTGTCACCATTGTAGTGAATGAGAAGTTGTGCAATAGACAATAATATTATAAGTGAATGAGCGTGTCCAATAGAAGGTTGGAGTTACACCTATTGAGGATTAGATGACTAAATCTTGCCCATGGTGGTTTGACTTTGATCTAAATGGTGCGTCTGAAAATTTTGTCATAGCACAATGACGTTATTTGACTATCCTTGTTGCTGGATGGGTATTTGACTAAACTCTGAGCACTATAAGCTGAAGTCAAATGTACATCTTGAGTTTGATTGGCCTTGTTATAACTAGCCTTGTAGGACATATGCAATCATGCTTACAACTAGCATGGTTCATTTACTGAGTTTATTTTCTGTCTGTTATAAGCTTAAAACAATGTAACCTCAATGTAAATTGAGAGAGAAGGCTCCCATATAAGACCCGGGAAATTCCAATGTAATAAAAGAATGATTGTGATCTTGCTAAATGTTTTTTTATGAGAAGGATTATGCTTTCACTTGTGTTGTGTAGCCCAATTGGTGAAAGCTCCTTGTGAGGAGTCGGTGGTTTTGTGTTCAAACCCTATTGGGTGCATAAATTGTTTACGAGGAAGTTTTCTTTTACACAGAAAAGAACCCTGCAGTGAGAATTAAAAGGGAAAGCAGTGTACAGTGGTTAGTGTGGTCAGAGAGTGAGAAAGAATAGGAAGAACTTGGACTGTGTTTGTAGAAGCACGTATAGGTCAAGCTACCTATTGGTTTAAAAGGTAAGGGGAGCTGACCCTTGCTATTGTTTTCTATGTTTGCTGCGTGAAATTCTTGAGTGTATAAAACATGCTCATAATGCTGTGACGAGTGTCTTTCCCTGCTATTTTCTGGAGGTTTGACCTTATTCACTGATTGATGAATATCATGAATGAACCCTTTGCTTAGTCGAATGACTATCCTTTGCCTGAAATTGGATTGCTGCAGTGAATTCTGATATTTATCTGAATTATACAGCCTCCGAGAGCTTAACCTCCCTCCAAAGAACTACAAGAGTTCCCGCCAAACAATAACACTCCAAAATTGTCCTCTCACCAACCAAGCCACCCCTTTTATACTGACTTTCCTAACTGCCTTGGCAGTTAGGCTGGGTAACGTTTCTCCTTCTACTATATACAATTAGTTCCCTAACATTACTCCCCTTCCCCCAACAACCTTGTCCCCAAGGTTGAATACCGGAAACTGCTCTTTTTTAGTCGCCCCGTCTTCCCACGGTGGCCGCCCTCTTGTCCCCTTCTTGCCAATCTAACAACACCTGAGGTATTTCTTCTTACTCCAGCTGCCTTGTCCTTCTGTCAAAAATCCTTACCGGCCAAAACATGGGTCGGTAGGCTTGTAATTCAGCTGGAAGTTCCTCTCAACCCTCTTCTCACCCACAGCCTTCTTTAGTTGGGGAACGTGAAATATTGGGTGTATTCTTGCTGCCTCGGGTAATTGTAAACGAAAAGCTACTTTCCCCACCTGCTGTACCCGTGCAGGGAGCTTCAGTCAATTGGCCCAACACATCACCGCCTGTCCCCTGCTCCACTACGCACATTTCCCAAAATTGAAACCATGACTCAGCGTCCATTATTTTTGTAAATGCGTCTGTGTCACCCAGCTGTCCTGCCAAGGCTGGGTCACTGCAGATTTTCTTCTTTTCTCCATCCACCACATACAGCATAGACATTTCTTTCCAGTTAATAACCACCTCACCCAGTTTTGCCAACCATGCAATACCCAATATTAAATCCACTCCACCGAGATCAAACACATGCATGTCCTCCTCTACCTTCACATTACCCAGCTTCAATCCCACCTTTTCACATCGCCCCCGAGTCCACTTCTTACACCCGTCACCCAAACTCATCGCGTATGTGGCCGTTTCTGTTACCGGAAGCCTCAGTTCCTCCACCACCTTCCGGCTAATGAAATTGTGGCTGGCCCTACTATCGATCAGGACTACCACTCTTCTCTCCCCTATCAACCCGGTCAACTTCAGGGTCTTGGAAGGCGTCAGCCCCTCCGCCGCACATGCCGACAGCTCCAGGGTTTTTGCTTCCAGGTTAAAGTTTTCCTCCCATTCCTCCTCCTCGTCTTCCGCTAGTAACAGGACCCTTAAGCTCTTCTCCGCACATCGATGACCCGGAGCGAATGGTCCACCGCATCGGAAACACCTTCCTTCTTCCCGCCTCTTCAGAAACTCTGGATAAGGTNATCAATATTTATAATTAAATTGAATAAATGCATTGGAAGCATCAGTATCATACAAAAGTTTGTGATCTAGTTTTTAAGAAAAGTTCAACATTATGTATATTTATTCTAAGAAAATAAAAGTATCATAATTTAAAATAATATGCACACAACAAATATCTCCTTCAAAATTATTCTACTAGAATACAAATTTTTCTATCTTCAAGCAACAACCATAAAAGAGATTCAGAGAATCCCCAATAGAGGCCAAACAACAATTGCACTAGTACTGAACTAGATTTTTTTTTTCCAAATAGACCAACAGAGAAAAATCACCAAATCAACACGTCGTAATTGGTTGTTTTGTCGTAAATAATATTGTATGTCTCGTCAAGTCGTAGAACCTTACGATTTTTGTCGCGAAATTGTGAATTGAATCGTGACACATTCGCTTGCAATAGAAAAAAAATGTTTTTTTGGGAAGGAAAACAGTTTTTGTTTTAACACACATGTTTGAAAAGAGATGATGTTGATCTTAATTTCGAATGATATTTGTTAAGAATCTGAAAAATGAAAATGGTGGTGAGTAGTTAACAGTAATGGTAAATCTAGAAGATACGTGGAAGCGAATGTTTGGTAGTTGCGTTTTGAGTCGTTGGATAATAGCGGCATAAATGAGACATACGCGGCACGCCGAGACACAGAGACAAATAAAAGAAGCAGTGGTTCGATTATTTCCCTTTTATCTATTGGGTTCTCTCAGCCCCTTTCTTAGCGCTCACAAACTCAACACCATGATGTGGGAATGGGGCGATTACGAAGACGCCATCCCAGAATCCGACCAACCCGAACCCGATTCTCATCTCAACTTCGATTTCTTCTCCACCCTCGCCAAACCCAAGGTGCTGCACATTCTAACATAACTCTTCAAACTTTGTTTTATGATTAGGGGTTGTTTCTGTAACTGCATATTGTGTTGTGTTCTGTAACTGCATATTGTGTTGGGGCAGGATTATTATAAGATACTGGAAGTGGATTATGATGCTACGGATGATGATATTCGCTCCAATTACATTCGTCTTGCTCTGGTGTGTTCTGTTGTAAGCGTTTTCCTTTTGTTGGGGTTTCCGATTGGGGCTAATGTGGGTGTGGTTGTGCGCGCAGAAGTGGCACCCTGACAAGCAGAAAGACCAGGATTGTACTACCTCGCGATTCCAAGACATAAACGAGGCCTACCAGGGTATGTATGTATCTGTCTATCTATATATTTGTTTTTAGGGTTAGGGATAGGGATGCCATCGTTGTTTATAGCGTGGGAGATTCTATTTTGATTAGGAATAAGGCCATATTATTTTATACAAGTTAGTGCTATCGTGGTTTTCTAAATCAGTTTTAAGAGGTTGGAAGTTAATACTAGCTATCTAGAGTGTATTCTACTTAAGTTCTTTAGGGTTATTATATCACTGCATTAGTTTATGCATAAGTTTGTCGAAGTTGTTTTTTTTAACTTTTTTTCTACAATGACTTTTAATTATTTTTTTTTCACCTAGAAGTGTTCATGAAGAAAATTTCAAAAGAGACCCTTTTTGCCTTTTCCCATACTAAAATTTTTCGGGAACTGTTTCTGTTTTGTTTAATTTGTGCCTAAGGCGGGTGCCTATTAATGTATTGAAATAGAAGTGCTGCTTAAATATGATGCTCGTATACTCTAAGGGAATGAAATAGTCAATTGTTTGGCATCGGGGTGGTGTTTTGTGTGATAATGTCTGAAAGGTGTGCTTGTGGTTTTGAATTTTAGAAATACAAAGGATGAAAAACTTGAGCAAGCTTACTTATGTTAAAATTTATTTGAAAAAGCGTAGGAATAGTGATGCTTATGGTTTTGAATGTTGGGTTCTGAAGTGTCACCATTGTAGTGAATGAGAAGTTGTGCAATAGACAATAATATTATAAGTGAATGAGCGTGTCCAATAGAAGGTTGGAGTTACACCTATTGAGGATTAGATGACTAAATCTTGCCCATGGTGGTTTGACTTTGATCTAAATGGTGCGTCTGAAAATTTTGTCATAGCACAATGACGTTATTTGACTATCCTTGTTGCTGGATGGGTATTTGACTAAACTCTGAGCACTATAAGCTGAAGTCAAATGTACATCTTGAGTTTGATTGGCCTTGTTATAACTAGCCTTGTAGGACATATGCAATCATGCTTACAACTAGCATGGTTCATTTACTGAGTTTATTTTCTGTCTGTTATAAGCTTAAAACAATGTAACCTCAATGTAAATTGAGAGAGAAGGCTCCCATATAAGACCCGGGAAATTCCAATGTAATAAAAGAATGATTGTGATCTTGCTAAATGTTTTTTTATGAGAAGGATTATGCTTTCACTTGTGTTGTGTAGCCCAATTGGTGAAAGCTCCTTGTGAGGAGTCGGTGGTTTTGTGTTCAAACCCTATTGGGTGCATAAATTGTTTACGAGGAAGTTTTCTTTTACACAGAAAAGAACCCTGCAGTGAGAATTAAAAGGGAAAGCAGTGTACAGTGGTTAGTGTGGTCAGAGAGTGAGAAAGAATAGGAAGAACTTGGACTGTGTTTGTAGAAGCACGTATAGGTCAAGCTACCTATTGGTTTAAAAGGTAAGGGGAGCTGACCCTTGCTATTGTTTTCTATGTTTGCTGCGTGAAATTCTTGAGTGTATAAAACATGCTCATAATGCTGTGACGAGTGTCTTTCCCTGCTATTTTCTGGAGGTTTGACCTTATTCACTGATTGATGAATATCATGAATGAACCCTTTGCTTAGTCGAATGACTATCCTTTGCCTGAAATTGGATTGCTGTAGTGAATTCTGATAGGTTCTTGGGATCAAGAACCTATGGAAAAACACTCGAGAACACACAAAGACAATTTATCTGAATTATACAGCCTCCGAGAGCTTAACCTCCCTCCAAAGAACTACAAGAGTTCCCGCCAAACAATAACACTCCAAAACTGTCCTCTCACCAACCAAGCCACCCCTTTTATACTGACTTTCCTAACTGCCTTGGCAGTTAGGCTGGGTAACGTTTCTCCTTCTACTATATACAATTAGTTCCCTAACATTACTCCCCTTCCCCCAACAACCTTGTCCCCAAGGTTGAATACCGGAAACTGCTCTTTTTTAGTCGCCCCGTCTTCCCACGGTGGCCGCCCTCTTGTCCCCTTCTTGCCAATCTAACAACACCTGAGGTATTTCTTCTTACTCCAGCTGCCTTGTCCTTATGTCAAAAATCCTTACCGGCCAAAACATGGGTCGGTAGGCTTGTAATTCAGCTGGAAGTTCCTCTCAACCCTCTTCTCACCCACAGCCTTCTTTAGTTGGGGAACGTGAAATATTGGGTGTATTCTTGCTGCCTCGGGTAATTGTAAACGAAAAGCTACTTTCCCCACCTGCTGTACCCGTGCAGGGAGCTTCAGTCAATTGGCCCAACACATCACCGCCTGTCCCCTGCTCCACTACGCACATTTCCCAAAATTGAAACCATGACTCAGCGTCCATTATTTTTGTAAATGCGTCTGTGTCACCCAGCTGTCCTGCCAAGGCTGGGTCACTGCAGATTTTCTTCTTTTCTCCATCCACCACATACAGCATAGACATTTCTTTCCAGTTAATAACCACCTCACCCAGTTTTGCCAACCATGCAATACCCAATATTAAATCCACTCCACCGAGATCAAACACATGCATGTCCTCCTCTACCTTCACATTACCCAGCTTCAATCCCACCTTTTCACATCGCCCCCGAGTCCACTTCTTACACCCGTCACCCAAACTCACCGCGTATGTGGCCGTTTCTGTTACCGGAAGCCTCAGTTCCTCCACCACCTTCCGGCTAATGAAATTGTGGCTGGCCCTACTATCGATCAGGACTACCACTCTTCTCTCCCCTATCAACCCGGTCAACTTCAGGGTCTTGGAAGGCGTCAGCCCCTCCGCCGCACATGCCGACAGCTCCAGGGTTTTTGCTTCCAGGTTAAAGTTTTCCTCCCATTCCTCCTCCTCGTCTTCCGCTAGTAACAGGACCCTTAAGCTCTTCTCCGCACATCGATGACCCGGAGCGAATGGTCCACCGCATCGGAAACACCTTCCTTCTTCCCGCCTCTTCAGAAACTCTGGATAAGGTAAGTTTCTGACCATTCTTCCCCTGTTATCGCCTCCCGATGTGGTAACATCCATCTTTCCCTCCTCATCCTTCCTTCTAATGGTAAGGCCGTTCGACTAATGACTAGGAGACCGTTTTGAGTGTAAAACCGTTCGGCCTTTTACTGTAGCTATAAGACCGTTCAGTTCTTCCCGTCCTCTTCCATTCTGTTCTGGCAGTCCCCTCACGTTCGGTTCCGGTCTTCTCACGTTCGGATCCAACAGTCCTCTTCTACTGTTCGGCTCAATTCCCACTATCTTTATACCGTTTGGCTCTCTTCCCACTATATTTATACCGTTCGGCTCTTTATCTATCGAACCATGCAGCTTCATCGCTTTTGGCTGAATAGGGCCACCAGCCGAGAGAGTGGACAACTCCGTCTGCTTCAGGTCTATTTCTATCTCGGACTGCTCGGCAACCTCACCTGGGATATTGCGCTTGACCTCAGACCACTCGACAACCCTCGATCGGCCTGTGTTATAGCGATCGGCCTCGCACTGTGTCCACTGACCGCTCGTTCGTCCCCAATACGACTGGTCTTCTATGTCCTCGGACCGCTTGGCAAATCTCGATCGGCTTGAGTTATAGCGATCGGCCTCGGACTGTGTCCACTGACCGCTCGTTCGTCTCTCAGATGACTCGTCTTCTATCCCGCTCCCTTTCCTTACCTTTTCGCCTCCCTGAACATACTCTTCCCCTGTCGCCACCTGTTTCGATGCCGCCAAACGCTCAACAATGGTTCCAAACCTTATCACCAGGGCCTCCTTCAAGCCATCCCAGGAACGGTTCTTGGCTTTCTCCTTCCAGGCTCTGAACCAGTAGCCCGCGCTGCCCTCCATGCTTATGTCCGCGAACTGCACTTTCTCCTCCTCCGCTACTCCTTGAAGCTCGAAAACCCTCTCCGCCCTATTGATCCAGTTTAACGGGTCCAACCCTTCGAAAGCGGTTAATTCAACCCTTTTCCGCCATTGATTTTGCACCTCCTGGTGATCGCCACAGTGATTGTGGGTTTGGGTCCCACCGTAATCGCCACCCACTCTCCCTCCAATATCCTCCTCGCACCGTCGCTGGTTCCCTTTGACGTAAGCATGACTTCCACCTGATTGTTCGTCATTGTTGTGAGCCCGCGCCCCCATCATCCTCATTATTTCTTGCAAATCTTGGCGTATTGCAGCATAATCTGGTCGTAGCTCCCCTATCTGCGCCTTCATTCTATCAACCGCAATTTCCTTCACCCCACTCCGATCCGGCAGGTCGGACCAAATGATAGGTTTTTTAATCAAGAACCTATGAATAGCACTAGAAACACAACACCGAACAGGTACTCTGAATTATACAGCCTTCTTTTATTGAAAAGAATCAACAAGAATGGTGTTACAACGTAACCCGAGAGCTTAACCTCTCTCCAAAGAACTACAAGAGTTCCCGCAAAACAATAATACTCCATAAAACTCCCCTCCACTTACAACTAATCTCCCTTATATACAAGGTATCCTCAACCAACCCCCTAACCCCTTAACTGCCTAGACAGTTAAGTTATGTAACTGTCTTTCTCCTACTATACACAAGTAGAGGTCTAACATGGTACAAGCCAAGAAAGATAATATCTTGCATGCTTTAAATACTAGCAAAGGAAAATAAAAATCATGGATCATAAACTTAGGAACAATTTATATTATTTTCTAAGGAACTTTATAAAAGTTGGTTTGTGTTATACTCACTCTATTCTTTGTTCTAGGGGTGAACTCTGTTTTATTTATTTTCTTTCTCTCCCTTTGTCCTTTTGTTGCAAGATACACATCTCAATAAATATGAATATTAATATTAATTTAAAGAGATCTAAGGTGATATTTCGTAATTTGGAGTCAAAGCTGATTGAGCATATCAAGAAAAGTGAAATGTCATTTTGTCTCGCTAGTACTGGATTTGAAGCACCTCGCTGAAGGACACCGAACCTGACATGATGCAAAGTTTGTTTCCTCCTCACACACAACCACACAACTTCTTTTCATGGCTCACCTTAGCAAATGATGTCCACATTCCACCTTCCCACCACTAGAGCGATATCATGTTGGTTTGACTTCAAAGGGGGGGGGG
>NW_025909669.1:19043-30521 GCF_018835915.1 Vigna umbellata
TATGTCCTCGGACCGCTTGGCAAATCTCGATCGGCTTGAGTTATAGCGATCGGCCTCGGACTGTGTCCACTGACCGCTCGTTCGTCCCCATGTCGACTGGTCTTCTATTTCGTCTGACTGCTCGGCAGCTCTTGATCTGCCTGTGTTATAGCGATCGGCCTCGGACTGTTCGGCTAATCCCGCTCGGTCTGGTCTACAGTACTTGGCCTTGTACTGCTTACTCTCGCGTTCGTCCCCCAGATGACTCGTCTTCTATTCCGCTCCCTTTTCTTACCTTTTCGCCTCCCTGCACATACTCTTCCCCTGTCGCCACCTGTTTCGATGCCGCCAAACGCCCAACAATGGTTCCAAACCTTATCACCAGGGCCTCCTTCAAGCCATCCCAGGAACGGTTCTTGGCTTTCTCCTTCCAGGCTCTGAACCAGTAGCCCGCGCTGCCCTCCATGCTTAAGTCCGCGAACTGCACTTTCTCCTCCTCCGCTACTCCTTGAAGCTCGAAAACCCTCTCCGCCCTATTGATCCAGTTTAACGGGTCCAACCCTTCGAAAGCGGTTAATTCACCCCTTTTCCGCCATTGATTTTGCACCTCCTGGTGATCGCCACAGTGATTGTGGGTTTGGGTCCCACCGTAATCGCCACCCACTCTCCCTCCAATATCCTCCTCGCACCGTCGCTGGTTCCCTTTGACGTAAGCCTGACTTCCACCTGATTGTTCGTCGTTGTTGTGAGCCCGCGCCCCCATCATCCTCATTATTTCTTGCAAATCTTGGCGTATTGCAGCATAATTTTGGCGTATTGCAGCATAATCTGGTCGTAGCTCCCCTATCTGCGCCTTCATTCTATCAACCGCAATTTCCTTCACCCGCACACGATTCCGGTGGCGTCTCAATCCGGCAGTTTCTCGATTACTTCTTGATCCTTCACCCCCACTCCGATCCGGCAGGTCGGACCAAATGATAGGTTCTTGGGATCAAGAACCTATGGAAAAACACTCGAGAACACACAAAGACAATTTATATGAATTATACAACCTCCTTTTATTGAAAAGAATTCATTGGTGTAGTAAATTTTAGGTAGTGTCATAAGTGCGGCTATATGTGTTAAAAGGCTGTTTTAATGGTCTAATTACATGAAGGAATTGAACACGTCTGGATTGATGGGTTTGGCCTGTGTGCACTGCAATTCTGTATTATAAAGAATTACTTCGAGTCTGAAAATATGAATGGATGATTGTTTATGGCCATTAGCTATTGGGTGAAGGTAAGTTCCTAAACCTTCTTAAAGATAAACTAAAAAGGAAAAGGTGGGGTCTGTGATATAGTTTCTGTACTAATGTGGTGTGTGCAATCTTAATTAAAAAGGTAATAAAAAACAAAAGTATGATGTTCTACCTGACTTAAGTATATTGGCTGTTTTGATTGTGAGTTAGTTAATGGTTCATGCATGGAAATAGACTTGGTCCAGTGGTATTTATTTTTCCTGGTTCACTATAGTTCCGCTGTTGCATTATGTTCTGTTCAGAGAATTAGATACGTGTAAGTATTAGATATGCAGTGGCTGATTTGGGGTTAGCTTAGTGCAATGAAATTTCCGGGTTAGTAGAGGATTCGTTTTATTTTAAGCCTTGAAGGTGCAGCTGTCTTGCATTTATTTTTTTGTAGTTCGGTGATTTGGCAGGAGCTTTGGTCTATGTTACCCTTCTAGTTAAGCACGAAAATAAGATGAGGTTGTGGTGTTTGAGCACGTAACGTTTCCTTTGAGATTGAAGAGGTGCAGTGTTGTGTTTTAGAAGTTGGTTGAATATATATTTGGTTGCTTTAATAGGTTAGGTCCCAGTATGAAGGTTCTGTGAATTTATAATGATTGGAAACTTTCTAGCATAGATTACAGCGTTGATATCACATAATAGGTGAATTGTGGTGAGTTCAGCTGGGATTGGTTTGGGCTAGACGGTGCAGGTTTTCTTTTTCTTCGGTGCAGGTTTGCTTGCAGCTTTTGGACAGTTTTAAGTGCTAGGCATTAGCATATTTTAGGACTTGGTACAACAACCTAGTTGCAGGATTAAGTTAGACTCTAAACCAGTTTAGGTTGCAGGTTCTTAACGAGGTTATAACATAGTTGGTGCAGGATTTTATTCTGTATTTTCACTGTTTTGTTAGGTGCAGCCAACCAAAGACAGTGGTGTGTGCTTCTTGACCAAACCAGTGGCTGTGGTGTTTTGTTTCCAGCTTGTTTGCGCCTTGCCTTTCATTAGTTTTTGGTTGTTTGGTCTGAGCCAATCTGCAGCAGTGAACTAAGGTGTTTATGGATTGTTGGAGTCCCATTTTTTTCTAGTTGGTTGCTGGTGCAAGAAGTGGCCTATGACAGAAGCACCAGGTGCAGGTCTAAGGGCCCAGTTTTCTTTCCTTTTTGTGCAGAAATGCTCCTGACGCTTTGGTATAGCCTTCCAGTCCTTTCATTTCGCTTTTAGTGCCTCTGCCACACGTACAAAAACCATATTCTCTCGCTAAACTATCTGCTGCTTGACCTTGGCCCTGCCTTGTGTTATAATTGGTTCATCCAGCCTTTTTATTTTCATTGAATTATATTGGCCAGTGCCTAGCCGAGGACATCAGGACCTGCAGGAAGAACCAATATTCCCTAGGCCTAGGAATTGTCCATGGACACTAGGAAATATGTATACATATAATTAAGTTAGGTTTTCTTTTGGTTAAAAAATAGAATTAGTGCAGGGTGCTGTCTTGGGTTCAGCGGTGCTTATTTGTCAAGTCTAAAGCCTTGCTCTTTATCTAATTCCGTACTGGATTGGTGAGTGATATCAAGGAGTTGGTCCATTCAATTGGCTAAGGGTGTGTACCATTCGTAGAAGCTAACACCGTGACGTGTTACTGTGTGAATGAGGGGGAAAATTATTGCTTGATTTGGTGGGTCAAGTGAAAGCTAACACGTGAATGATTAGGTGAATTGTGGTTTTTTTTAGTTGTTTCGGTGGTTGGGTGTCAAAAGGCTAGACCACTCAATTGGTTAATGGATGCAAAGTCCTATTGATGGTCTAATTGAACAACTAGAACCACAACCAATTTCTCTTCCTTTTTCCTATCTATGTTGCTGCCTAATGCGGTGCCTCATTCTCACATAAATTCCAATGCTGCCAAGTAGATGATGTTTGGCTTATGCAATTTATTTATTCTTTTGAACTCAGGGAAATGTCCAGTTCTTCTACTGACAATGCAGATGTTGTGTGGTCTCTTTCTTAACTCAATTGTATGTTATCCCTTACCTAGTAGTGCCTTGCAATGCTTGCTGAACTGTTTCAAGTTTCCAGCATGAAGGACTAGGTGATTAACCCAGTTTTTAGGTTGCTTAGACACAGGAAGGCCACGGTAATAGGCTGTGGATTCATGAGTATCTCTAAGTAATAGAGAATGGTCAATCCCGTCTGCCCCTCAATTTTATAAGACTTGTGGTAGTTAACAAATCTGTCCTAGACTGTATTGATCTGTTTCGTAGGTGATGAGACTAAATCGTGCGTTTTTTTCTTGTGCTTAAACGAATTGATGAGAGTTGGGTGATAGTCATTGTGGTTAGTCTGTCCTCTGGCTGTACCTTGTAAATCCGAAGGTTGTGTCTTTGTTCACAAGGGATTCGCCTTTGAAAGGTGGTAAAAGAGATAGGTCTCTTCGCCTATAAAGGGCGGTGGAAGGGACCGAGGTTGAGTACTGCACCTTTCTTTTTACGAGGAGGTAGAAAGGAAATGATGTTTCGTCCGTAGGTTTCCAGTTCGAGTTGAGTATAGTGTCCATTGTGACCAGTAGCGGAATTTTTACTTGTAAGTCTTGAAAGAGCAGGGGAGATAGGTCCGAAGCTGCAAACTATCCTGTTATGGTGAACATGTTCTGTATGATAAGGTATGGGAGAACGACACATGGGTTGTAACTAGTTAGTATTGGTATATTTCGGGTGTGGCATGTGACTGAGCTAATCTGGTTGGTGTGATTTGTTGATTGCATTAGTTTGATGTATATTGGATATTTTTACACTTTCTTGTTGCATTATTTTTGGGTTGCTCACCCTTATTCTTTGTTGTGTTACGATGATAGTATAATTCGTATAACAATACGGGAACAGGAACTATTATATATGTTCCAGTTGATGAATAGAACACTGAGATGCTGGGGAGAACTTGGGAATTTTTAGTGATTTATTTCTAAACGTTTCCATGTAATTTGAAGCAGTTATTTCGGAATTTTATTTGGAAGTTACAAGGATTGAAATAAGTTTTCCTTTACAAGGATTGGAATAAATTTAAGTTTTTCTTCTAATCACAGCTCCAATTTCATCTAATTTGCTCAAATTCCTATATGCTTGTTTTGGAAACTTCCTTCTTTTAACCAGAAAGCGTGCTACTGCTTTGAAGTTTGAAGCTTATGAATGCATTTGCAATGTGACCCTACCACTTGATTATTACCACATCCAGATTTGATTTTTACCCTACCTTTATTTCTGTCAGTTGAGTAGATGGGCTGTATGAGTTCTTTCAAGTCATAATTTAACACCTATTTGGCTTTTTGCACAGTTTTGAGTGATCCAGTCAAAAGGAGGGAATATGACATAAACGGAATGCGTTATGAATATGATTACAATATCATTGTAAGCAATGTTTGTCTTCATCAGACAGGAGTTGTGTTTTGAAACAATGTTTTATTCTCAAAGAATAACTGTGTTTGATTTGACATTTTTTGATGTAGGATTATCTTAATCGTTACAAGGGCCTTATCTTGACTTGCAATGGCCTTGGCATAAAGCATTCGATATGGTAAACAAAAACATGACAGATATAGCCTTTCAGTGCATCTAGGACAGTTTTTTAGAAGTACCTGGCACTGCATGCCATGTTTAGTGTTGAAGATATCTGATTATGATGTCCTGGAGAGAGTTTCATGCTTTTTTGTATAAAAGAAATGGACAAAATGGAACTTCTACCTGTTGTAATTATGCTCTCGCTTACCTTGCCTTCTTTCATACTTGTGCTTAGATCATCTCAAATGGTCAAGATGCATAAGTTGAATTTAATTCTAACATTGGTTCGACTAAACTAAAATTCACTAGGCCAGTCTTCCGGAAAGAACATTGATTAAAGGGATTACACAGTTTAAATTATTTAATTTAGCAGTAGTTCAGTTGTTATCAACTTAGTTTGCACGGCAATTTTGAGGGTTTCACCCTATACTTTCAAGGGTTTCATCTTGTACTTCTAAATTTTTTTGAAATACCTATAATGTCATCATTAAGATGTGATTAATTTTTAATAAAAGTGAAAGAATTTTTTGACCAGATTATTCTTTAACGAGATTCTCCTTCATCAAAATTTTTGTGTTGTTGCATCTGTTGAGCTTCTTCTTCCTTAATCTTAATTGATTTTAGTTGTTGTATTAGGATTTCTATGTAGAAGGTTTGGAGAGAAAGGAGAGGGATTTGTATATACAAGTTGTAAAAACAACAGTGAATCAGATTTGGAAATGCAAAGACACCAATTGGATTTCGAAAATCGATTTGGTCTTTTTCATTGGATTTTGATATTTGATGTACATGTTTTCGGATTTTGATATTCGAGGAGATATGCGTCGGATTGTTAAATTTATGTAAGAATTAGAGATTTCAAATAGACTCATGCGTTTAAGAATTAGAGATTTCATGAATGAAAGATCAAGAGGCGAAGGATGCATAAACAAGTAACTATGAAACATGGTCAGATTATTTAATAAGTTGATCAATCACTTTATTTAATCTTTAAGAAACTTCATTAATTCAAGGATAAATATAAAACTTGGAGGTGTAGGGTGGGTGTAGGATGAAACCTCGACAATTTTTTATACATTTAGTATGATCTAGTTTTTACTTTTTAACAACATTCATTTTGCTGTTTTGTTTGTTCTGTATCTTTTGACCAAAAGAAAATGTAGCTTTTAAAATTTGCAAGATTTTATCGTTTTACTTCATGGAAGAGAAAAAAAAAATGAGAAAAGTTATATTTTTTTAAAAAGTAATTTTAAAAGTTCTTTTATCCTCATTTTAACGTAAGGTTAAATAAAATTTGGTACACGTTAAATTTCTAGCATAATTATACGTATTATAATCAAAATATTTAATATCTATGTTTCTAAATAAATGTGTGTTCCATACACAACACAAGTTAAATCTAATTTAATATAAAATAAAAATAAAAATAAATTGTAAGATAATATACTAATAACAATTTATCTTGAAAAGATATGATTGAAGAAAAGTATTTCTTAGACTTGAAAAATAATTCTAGACTTATTCCAATTGGTGGAGACTATTCACTCTGATTAAGTATCATACTACTTGATTATTTTAATGAGAATGGGACATACACTTATCTTTATATATATATATATATATATATATATATATAGTTATAAAATATTTCAATTTTATTAATCATTGCAATTATCTTATAAAAAAACTTTTAATTTTTCGATATGACTATTTATTATGGATGATTTCTTGTAAATCATAAAGATTGAAAAACTGGTTAATAAAGGTAAAGGGGAAAAAAGTGTGCACACGAAAAACAACTATAAAAGTTAATCCTATTATTAATAGTCGTGAACAGTATTAGTTATATGATTTTTAAAATATAATTTAATTAGTTTAATGGTTAAATAGTTTAAATTATAGAATAATTAAACGACAAACAAACTAAAAACGTTAGATCTAAGGGTTCTGAAAATTGAAGATTTTTTAGTTTTTTTTTACGATGATAAATCTTTTATTTTATAAGTATTATTTGTTTTTATACGTGATCGTATGTGATTGATGTAATAGATTTTGTTAACTCGTATCATATTCACGTTAATATCTTCCCAGTATAATGGTATTTTTTAGTAAATCAACTTTAGAAATAGTTTAGAAGTCATAGTAAGTCTATTATAACTATAATCACTATAATAAAAGAATGCGTACCCCCCCCCCCCCCCCCCCACCAAACCCACCCCCCCCACTACCCCCCCACCCAACCCCACCCCCCCCAACCCCCCCCCCCACCCCCCCACCCACCCACCAGTAATGTACCCCCCCCCCCCACCACCCCCCCCCCCCCACCCCCCCAGACCCCCCCCCACCCCCCCCCCCCGCCCCCCCCACCCTCCCCCCCCCCCCCACAACCCCCCCCCCACCCCCCCCCCCCCCCCCACCAACCCAACTCCCCCCCCCCCCCCACCCCCCCCCCCCCCCACCAAACCAACCCCCTACCCCCCCCCCGCCCCCCCCACCCCAACCCCCCCCCACCCCCTCCCCCCCCCCCCCCCCCCCCCCACCCCCCCCCCCCCCCCCGCCCCCCCGACCCCCACCCCCCCCCCTGTGTACCCCCCCCCCCCCCCACCCCCCCACCCATCCCCCACCACCCCCCCCAACCCCACCACCCCCCCCCCCCCCCACCCCCCCACCCCCCCCCCCCCCCCCCCCCACGCCCCCCCCCCCGCCTCCCCCCCCCCCCCACCGTGCCCACCCCCCCCCCCCACCCCCCCCCCCCACACCCCCCCACCCCCCCCCCCCCCCCCCCCCCCCCCCCCCCCCCCTAACCCCCCCCCCCCCCCCCCCCACACCCCCCCACCTCACCCCCCTCCCCACCCCCCCCCCCCCCCCCCCCCCCCCCCCCCCCCCCACCCCTCCCCCCCCCCACCCCACCCCCCCCCCCCCCCCCCCCCCCACACCCCCCCCCCCCCCCGTCCCAACCCCCCCCCCCCCCCCCCCCCCCCCCCCCCACCCCCCCCCCCCCCTCCCACCCCCCCCCCCCCCCCCCCCCCCACCCCCCTCCTTTCTGTCACGTTTTATTTTTTATTTTTTTATATTTTATCTTTAATAATATAATTATTAATTTAAGGACAATTGTATAAAACTCTCAGTTTAATTTTACTCTTTCTTATCTATTTATCCAATTTATTTTTATTTTTTAAATTTGGATTAAAATTTTTGTTAAAATTTATTTGTTTTATTTGGTAATAAGTTTGTACTTTAAAATTTGATTTAATTTTTTTTATTAAAAACTGTTTATATTTTATTTGATAATATTTGGTAATAAGTTTGTACTTTAAGTTTTTTACTAATTTTTTTTTATATTTTATTTGATAATATTTCCATAATTTCAATTTTTTCACTTTTATAATTGAATTATTTTTACTAATTTAAAACTTTTATAACTTACATTCTCTATTTTATGTACTATAATTTGTGGTTCCAAAAGTTAAAATTTTTCTTTCTAATAATTTTATTAATTATTCATTATTTTTAAACATTTTTATCGTCTTATTTTATCGTTTATAAATCAAATTAACCAAATTAAAATAATTACAATAATCGAATATTTAAAAATACATATACAATGGCACAAACACACATGTAAAAAGTTGTAAATTTTAAAAGTGACATGTTTACAAATAAATAACTATTTTATTTCATTACTTCTTATTTAAGTAACTTAATTGATTATCATAATTAATAATTAATTATCTCAAAGTTATCCACTCCAAGTATTAATAATATTAATGTATAACCCAACTGATAAATTAAATTAAATAAAATCTATTCATTTAGTTAAAGATATATGCTTTATAAAAAACAATTAGAAACCTATTTTAGTCATTACTTAAAACATATATGTTTTATAAAAAATAATTAGAAACTTAAATGAGTTCTCAATCCTTTCCTCTGGGAAAATTTACTATACTAGTGTAATTTCAATGTGAGATTACAAAAATTATGTAAATTTTATTTATTTATTTTTAAAAAAAATGAGAAGTCTTAAGATGCTAAAGCAACTTATTACTTATAAACCCAAATCGTGTCAAAAAAATAAAGAAATAAAGTCGTGTACGATTTTAGTGTTGCACTGAAGTCATTACGTAAAACATATATATGAAGTTAATGTTATGATTTTATTGTACAATAAAAAAAATTAATTTAATTTTTAATCAAATAATAATCATTTAAATTTAATTAATAAACCATTTATTTTTTAAGAAATTACACAAGACCACGGAAGAATATGGTGAAAAGAAAAAATATAATAATGTAGAGAGGTATGATTATATTAAAAAAATAAGTGTTTATTTTGAAGAAGATAGAAAAAATATGTCATTTTAAATAAAATAAAAAAAATTCAAAATCATTGAATAAAATAAAAATTAACGACCAACAACCCTATCAACAACCTAAAACTTCATCTGATTGTATAAACCCTACCCTACATGCACCTCCTTCCTCCTTCACATTTTTTCACTTTCATCACAGTAGTATTTTCTTCACTTTTATTGTTTGATTGTTTTCTGAGTTGAGAGTTGAGAGTTTCAATGTGGTTTGTCTATCCATGATGGTGGTGTTGTGATATTGGAGGAGTTGTGCTATGATATTGGAGGAGAGAAGTGGGAGAGAGAGCTCATCCAGTTAGTTTAATATTTCACGTAAACACCCTTAACCGGCGTTGGAGCTGCGGTTAAGAATGCCGTCGTCTGAACGCCGATTCTATATTGCTGATTTTCGAATTTTGACTACCCCCAACCGCACTTCGAACCGCGGTTTAGGGGGGCCACACTTCCAACTTCGGTTGCACTGTGCAGACTTCATTTTTTAATATTTTATACTTTATGTATTATGTTATATGATATTTTTATAATATGTGTTATTTTATGGATTATGCTCTGTTATATGTATTAGGTATGAGTCCAGATTGGGTAGTTTTAGGTTTTGTTGTTTTTGGGGGTGTTTTGGGTAAGCAAGTTAGAAGAAGAGGGGATGCTGCATGGAGATTTTTTTTACGTAAGTTTGAGTATGTGAAAGAGAGGGTATAAGGTGATGTGTATGTAAATCTTAAATGATGAATGAGAAAGGGGTTCTTATTTTCGTGTTGCATGGGATTTAAGTTGTTGTACCTTGAGAAAGGTTTTTAGGGGTTACAGAAAGAAAAAGAAATGTAAAAGAACTTTAGGGAGAAATATAAAAAAAAAGTGGGTGCTTGTAGAGGTATAGTGTTTAGTGAGAAATATATAACTGGTTATGAATGAGTGTGTGTAGGGTTGTCCAATATGCGTAGTGGTGTGTGGGTGGAAAGAACGATGGACTAAGGATAAGAATAGAGAAATAATTTTTTGTAGTGATGTGTGTGAGTGTGTGAGAGTGAATGTTTTATTTGGAGTTAGAATTTGGTGTATGAGTTTCTTCCCTAGTGGAGTGTAAACCTTTTGCCTAATATGAGTTTTTCCAGTTTGTTATTTTATGAGTTAATTAATTTTTAATATATATTATACTGGTTTTTTATATATATTATATTTGTTTATTTAAATTGTAATATTTATGATGTTTTTCATTGTAATTAATTTGTTTTTGAATTTTGTTATTTATGATTTAGTAGTTAATTTGTTGTTAATTTCTTTTATGTGTTATGAAGTTTTGATTTTTGGGTTAAATATGTTTTTTACTCCCTTAATTATCACAGCGATTTTGGGTTTAGAGAGAGTCCCTCCTCGAAATTTGATTGCTTTTTAAGTCCTCATAGTTTGACTGTTATAAATAGTCCCTAATTTTGGATGGCGTTAATTTTTGTATGAGGTGCTACCGGCCACCCCCACGGCTAATCCCAGATATGAGTTTATTCTCTGCCACGTTTCCTTTTCTTTTTATTCCAAATTTGCACACAAGCCCCTAATTTCTTCAATGTTTACACTTCAGAAGGAACACCGCAATTAGGGTTAATTAGATTAAGTTCATTGGCAGCCATCCTCGCAACATACAGATACACAAAAGAGACGAAACCCAAATCATCGTTGAACCTCCAACGCAAGGCCGCCACCACCTAGCCTCCATGCCGCCACAAAAACCCTAAGCCAACCACCTGCAAACCCCTAGCAGAAGAGCCACGGCATCTCCTTCAAATTGCGCCGTCATCATCGAAGAGAAAACCACGAGCCCCTGCTATAACTTGTCTACATGCATTCAGAAACACCCGATTCTGTTAATGAGGGCATGGTCGAAAAAAAAATTCTAACTTTTTGCAACTCTGATTATCAATCTGTCCATGGACAACGGTATGTTCAGAAGAATGGTTTGTGACAGAGAGGTGCAAGAAACAAGGGTTTCAGAATCAAATCCTCGTACATGATGTGGAGAAAATGGTCTTGAAAGTAGAGTCAGTGGCTATAAATTCCTCAGCAAATTCATTATTGTGGTCCTGTTGTTATGGCTGTAGAACAGGAGATTAAGAAGACACGACTATTTTTTTTTTTTTGTTCGACTTGGTGTTTAAAGCTGTAGGAAATGATGGCAGTGATCCTCTCAGGATGTAAAGTGAGAAGATTCATACTTGAAAGCTGGAATGGTGAATAAGAAAAAGATTTTCAGGATTTATTGCAGCACAACGTGGAGAAGTAATTTTAACAAATAACTCCTAATCGAATTCCAAGG
>NW_025909669.1:36310-54232 GCF_018835915.1 Vigna umbellata
TATATATATATATATATATATAGTTATAAAATATTTCAATTTTATTAATCATTGCAATTATCTTATAAAAAAACTTTTAATTTTTCGATATGACTATTTATTATGGATGATTTCTTGTAAATCATAAAGATTGAAAAACTGGTTAATAAAGGTAAAGGGGAAAAAAGTGTGCACACGAAAAACAACTATAAAAGTTAATCCTATTATTAATAGTCGTGAACAGTATTAGTTATATGATTTTTAAAATATAATTTAATTAGTTTAATGGTTAAATAGTTTAAATTATAGAATAATTAAACGACAAACAAACTAAAAACGTTAGATCTAAGGGTTCTGAAAATTGAAGATTTTTTAGTTTTTTTTTACGATGATAAATCTTTTATTTTATAAGTATTATTTGTTTTTATACGTGATCGTATGTGATTGATGTAATAGATTTTGTTAACATCTTATCATATTCACTTTATATCTTCCAGTATAATTTTATTTTTTAGTAAATAAACTTTTAGAAATAGTTTAAGCATATTAATCTATTATAACATAATCACTATAAAATAAAAAGAATGTACCTCTTTCATGTACACTTTTATTTTTTATATTTTATCTTTAATAATATAATTATTAATTTAAGGACAATTGTATAAAACTCTCAGTTTAATTTTACTCTTTCTTATCTATTTATCCAATTTATTTTTATTTTTTAAATTTGGATTAAAATTTTTGTTAAAATTTATTTGTTTTATTTGGTAATAAGTTTGTACTTTAAAATTTGATTTAATTTTTTTATTAAAAACTGTTTATATTTTATTTGATAATATTTGGTAATAAGTTTGTACTTTAAGTTTTTTACTAATTTTTTTTTATATTTTATTTGATAATATTTCCATAATTTCAATTTTTTCACTTTTATAATTGAATTATTTTTACTAATTTAAAACTTTTATAACTTACATTCTCTATTTTATGTACTATAATTTGTGGTTCCAAAAGTTAAAATTTTTCTTTCTAATAATTTTATTAATTATTCATTATTTTTAAACATTTTTATCGTCTTATTTTATCGTTTATAAATCAAATTAACCAAATTAAAATAATTACAATAATCGAATATTTAAAAATACATATACAATGGCACAAACACACATGTAAAAAGTTGTAAATTTTAAAAGTGACATGTTTACAAATAAATAACTATTTTATTTCATTACTTCTTATTTAAGTAACTTAATTGATTATCATAATTAATAATTAATTATCTCAAAGTTATCCACTCCAAGTATTAATAATATTAATGTATAACCCAACTGATAAATTAAATTAAATAAAATCTATTCATTTAGTTAAAGATATATGCTTTATAAAAAACAATTAGAAACCTATTTTAGTCATTACTTAAAACATATATGTTTTATAAAAAATAATTAGAAACTTAAATGAGTTCTCAATCCTTTCCTCTGGGAAAATTTACTATACTAGTGTAATTTCAATGTGAGATTACAAAAATTATGTAAATTTTATTTATTTATTTTTAAAAAAAATGAGAAGTCTTAAGATGCTAAAGCAACTTATTACTTATAAACCCAAATCGTGTCAAAAAAATAAAGAAATAAAGTCGTGTACGATTTTAGTGTTGCACTGAAGTCATTACGTAAAACATATATATGAAGTTAATGTTATGATTTTATTGTACAATAAAAAAAATTAATTTAATTTTTAATCAAATAATAATCATTTAAATTTAATTAATAATAAACAATTTATTTTTTAGAAATATTATCACAAGACGGAAGAGATGGTGAAAGAAAAAATAATAATGTAGAGAGGTATGATTATATTAAAAAAATAAGTGTTTATTTTGAAGAAGATAGAAAAAATATGTCATTTTAAATAAAATAAAAAAAATTCAAAATCAATTGAATAAAATAAAAATTAACGACCAACAACCCTATCAACAACCCTAAACTTCATCTGATTGTATAAACCCTACCCTACATGCACTTCCTTCCTCCTTCACATTTTTTCACTTTCATCACAGTAGTATTTTCTTCACTTTTATTGTTTGATTGTTTTCTGAGTTGAGAGTTGAGAGTTTATACAATGGTGGTTGTGATCCATGGTGGTGGTGTTGTGGATATTGGAGGAGGTGGTGCTATGAATATTGGAGGAGGAAGAAGGTGGTGAGAGAGAGCTCATCCAGGTTAGTTTAATATTTCACGTAAACACCCTTAACCGGCGTTGGAGCTGCGGTTAAGAATGCCGTCGTCTGAACGCCGATTCTATATTGCTGATTTTCGAATTTTGACTACCCCCAACCGCACTTCGAACCGCGGTTTAGGGGGGCCACACTTCCAACTTCGGTTGCACTGTGCAGACTTCATTTTTTAATATTTTATACTTTATGTATTATGTTATATGATATTTTTATAATATGTGTTATTTTATGGATTATGCTCTATTATATGTATTAGGTATGAGTCCAGATTGGGTAGTTTTAGGTTTTGTTGTTTTTGGGGGTGTTTTGGGTAAGCAAGTTAGAAGAAGAGTGGGATGCTGCATGGAGATTTTTTTTACGTAAGTTTGAGTATGTGAAAGAGAGGGTATAAGGTGATGTGTATGTAAATCTTAAATGATGAATGAGAAAGGGGTTCTTATTTTCGTGTTGCATGGGATTTAAGTTGTTGTATTCCTTGAAAAGGTTTTAGGGGTTACAAGAGAAAAAGAAATGTAAAGAAACTTTAGGGAGAAATAGAAAAAAAAAGTGGGTGCTTGTAGAGGTATAGTGTTTACGTGAGAAAATATTATAAATGGTTATGAATGAGTGTGTGTAGGGTTGTCAAATATGCAGTAGTGGTGTGTGGGTGGAAAAGAACGATGGAGATAAGGGATAAGAAGAGAGGAAATAGTTTGTAGTGATGTGTGTGAATGTGTGAGAGTGAATGTTTTATTTGGAGTTAGAATTTGGTGTATGAGTTTCTTCCCTAGTGGAGTGTAAACCTTTTGCCTAATATGAGTTTTTCCAGTTTGTTATTTTATGAGTTAATTAATTTTTAATATATATTATACTGGTTTTTTATATATATTATATTTGTTTATTTAAATTGTAATATTTATGATGTTTTTCATTGTAATTAATTTGTTTTTGAATTTTGTTATTTATGATTTAGTAGTTAATTTGTTGTTAATTTCTTTTATGTGTTATGAAGTTTTGATTTTTGGGTTAAATATGTTTTTAATCTCTTAAGTATCACACGATTTTGGGTTTAGTCCCTACTCGAAATTTTGATTGCTTTTAGTCCTCATAGTTTTGAAACTGTTATAAATAGTCCCTAATTTTGGATGGCGTTAATTTTTGTTTGATGTGGCTAACGGCCAGCCCACGTCTAATGCCAGATATGAGTTTATTCTCTGCCACGTTTCCTTTTCTTTTTATTCCAAATTTGCACACAAGCCCCTAATTTCTTCAATGTTTACACTTCAGAAGGAACACCGCAATTAGGGTTAATTAGATTAAGTCATTGGCAGCCATCTCGCAACATACAGATACACAAAAGACGAAACCCAAATCATCGTTGAACCTCCAACGCAAGGCCGCCACCACCTAGCCTCCATGCCGCCACAAAAACCCTAAGCCAACCACCTGCAAACCCCTAGCAGAAGAGCCACCGTCATCTCCTTCAAATTGCGCCGTCATCGTCGAGAGAGAAAACCAGAGCCACTGCTATAAACTGGTCTACATGCATCAGAACACCCGATTCTGTTATGAGGGAATGGTCGAAAAAAAAATTCTACTTTTTGCAAGCTCTGATTATCAATCTGCCATGGACACGGTATGCAGAAGAATGGGTGTGACAGAGAGGTGCAAGAAACAAGGGTTTCAGAATCAAATTCTCGTACAAGGATGTGAGAAAATGGGCTTGAAAGTAGAGTCAGTGGCTATAAATTCCTCAGCAAATCATTATTGTGGTTCATGTTGTTATGGTTGTAGAACAGGAGATAAGAAGGACACTAACTCTACTTGGTTGGTTGAAGCTGTAGGAAATGATGCAGTGATCCTCTCAGGATGTAAAGCTGAGAGATTCATACTTGAAGATGGAAATGGTGGAATGAAGAAAAAGAAATGTTCAGGATTTATTGCAGCAGCAACGTGGAGAAGTAAGGTAACAAAGAAACTCCTAATCGAATCCAAGGTAACTCCTAATCAAAACCCTAATTTTGGGTAAAGGGTGAACTGGCATGTGGCATGGTTTCACTGGACAGACTCACCTGAGTTAACCTGCACCTAGCTGGTCAAATAGGGGCTATTATGCAATTTTGAAAAGAAGTTAGGGGTTGAAGTGTAAACATTGAAGAAATTAGGGGCTTGTGTGTAAATTTGGAATAAAAAAAAAGAAAACATGGCAGAGAATAAACTCATACCTAGCGTCAGACGTGGGCTGGCCGTTAGCCATGTCAAACAAAAGTTAACGTCATCCAAACTATTTATAATAGTTTCAAAACTATGAGGACTAAAAGCAATCAAAGTTTCGAGTAGGGACTAAACCCAAAATCGTGTGATACTTAAGGGACTAAAAACATATTTAACCCTTGAGTTTTATACATGTTAATGAATTTTTATTTAATTTAATTTTTTTTATTTAGTATTTAGTTTATACTATTTTGTTATATTGTATTTATTATATACATACAAAGTTAATTTTTAAACTTTTGATTTAATTTAAAATATTTTATTTTATTTTTGATGTATTAGTTAATAATTTAAGTGTTATTTTTTACGTAATAGTTAATATTTTGTTATGAAATTTTTTTATTTGTTATTAATTTTTCAATGTTTTATATGTGTTAATGATTTGAAGTTATATTTAATTTTGAATAAGTTTAATTTTTTTATTTAGTATTTAGTTTAGAATATTTTGTTATTTTTTATTTATTGCATACACTTTTTTGTGTTAATTTTTTTAAATTTTGATTTAATTTATATGATTATAATATTTGGTAATTTTTATTTTAATTTTAAAAGTTTTCCTTAATTTTGTATTTGTTATTTGTTATTTGTTAAATTTTAATATTGTAATATTTATTGTAGGTCGTATTTAATTATATAAGATGAATAACTATATATTTCTCGATTCTCAAATAAATTTTGATTTTATGTCAAAGTTTTCTTCTTTTCTAAATGAAGTTGGTGAGGGTGATTACACAGATAAGTTTTCCAATGATCAAATCTTCCCATCACGTGTCGATTTAATTGAATGAGTTCGAAAGATTGCATTTTGACCTTGGATTTATTGTCGACATTATAAGATCTGACATAGCAACTGGTGAAGCTGGAAGAAAGACATTTATTTTGTTATGCTATGAAGGAGTGGAAGTATAGGAAGTATAAGCCAAATGTTCAACCTAGTGTATCTGTCACAAAAAAATGTGAGTGTCCGTTTAGGTTGAGGGGTAAACCTAAAGGACATGGTTGGGTGTTAAAGGTTATGTGCGACTATCACAACCATGAATTAGCAGAGACTTTGGTTGGTCATCCTTTCGCGAGGAGGTTAAATGCTGCTAAAACAATCAATTCTTGTGGACATGACTAACAATCAAGTAAAGCCGTCAAATATTCTTTTGACTCTCAAAGAACATAATGAAGATAACGTGACCATGATAAAACAAATATATAATGCGAGGTACACTTACAAACGATCTTTGAGAGGGTCGAGAGCTGAAATGTAGTAGTTGATGATGTTGTTAGATAAAGACAAACACATCTAGAGAAGTAGATGTTTGGGCGATTCTGATGTGGTAAGTGACCTGTTTTGGACACATCCTGATTCAGTGCACTTGTTGAAGAATTTTAATATTGTCTTCTTAATGGATACGACGTACAAAACGAAAAAATATCATCTTCTGTTGCTTGAGATTGTTGGAGTCACATCAACTGGTTTGACATTCACAACCACCTTTGCATTGGTTTCAAGTAAATGCCAAAATAATTTCACTTGGGCATTGGAAAGGTTCAAAGGATTATTATTGACATCAGAGGGTAGACCACACATTGTTGTCACTGATAGAGACCTTACTTTGATAAATGCAATTAGTAATGTCTTTCTTGAGACATATCAGATGCTTTGTACATTCCACATTAAGAAAAATGTTAAAGCGAAATGCAAGATGTTAGTGGATAATGTTGAGGCATGGGATGTGTCAATGGAAGTGTGGCAAAATGTGATGGACTGTGACGACCAATCGATGTTTGGTGCTTATGTTCATCGTCTTGAGTATGCCTCTACTACATGACCTCTATTTTTTGATTAAGTGAACCGTACTTGGATCATTCCATACAAGGCATACTTAATTAAGGCGTGGACGAACAAAGTGACGCATCTAAGCAACACTACAACAAACAAGTAATTGTTATTGTTAATTTGTTTACTTATGTATTTCATATTTGTAGTGATAGTATTAATGTGTTTTGTGACAGGGTTGAGTCTGCGCACTGGACGCTCAAGAGATTATTAGGATTTAGTATGGGAGACCTATGCTTGTGTTAGGATGCTATGAATAACGTCATTATCCTACAACATAATAAGATCAAGGTGTCCTTTGAAAAAAGTCTTAATGTAATGAGTGAGGCTTATAAAGGATTGAGATATAAAAGACTAGTTGGACGTGTTTCACGATACGCTCTAGGACTTATTAAGCGAGTGAATCAAATAGGTTTGGACAATGCTCGTTGCAGATGCATTCTGAGCTCAACGTACGACCTACCATGTGCTTGTGTATTAGCACGATATGAGCCTGTAATAATTTCTCTAGGTGAAATACATGTTATGTGGACCCGTTTAAGCATTTCAAGTATTATGTCTACTGAATCGCTTCCAGAGTTTAACATTGATCGTGAAGTTGAACTGGTACAAAAATGATTCAAGAAGGTTGACATTGGTGAAAAAGTGAACATCAAGCAGAAGATGGTCGAAATTACTTGCCTAGGATGACATATATGGTTGCTCCTTCGCAAAAAGTGAAAACAAAAGGTGCACAAAAGACTAAAGTTGCACGACATGAGAGGTCTACGAAACGTGACCCATCATATTTTGAGCACGTTGACACTTTGCATTCGATGACAGAGCCTTCATCACGAAAATCACAAGTCAAATTGTAGGCCAAATAAGTTGCACGAAGGCTAGTACCGATGTTAAATCAATTTCATCCGATTTGTCATCCATACATTGTGAATGTTGTTGATGTTGTTGCCAATGGTCATTGCAGTTATCATTGCATTGCTGCTTTGTTGAGCCTAGGTGAAGAGGCACAACTCGTTATCCGACATGACCTCTATCATGAACTAACTTAGTGGTGGGATGAATACGCAAAATTAGTAGGAAGCTATGATTGATTGGAAGAACTACGACAACTATTGATTTTCCACGATCGATCACACATATTTGATATTTACCTCATAAACATTACTTATTTCTAATTTTGTATTTCTTTTCATAATTACTTACCTTCATGTAGTACAGGTTAATGCTAAGAAGTGGATGACCATATCGGACATTGGCTATGCCATTGCAAATCGACACAATGTCATCTTAGTATGTTTGTCCTATGTTCAATGTTTTACCATATTCCCACTACGCACTTCACCGCCTACTGATATCACACAACATTATATCCTATGCATTGGATTTGTTAATGGATGTCATTTCGTATAGGTTCACTTACAAGATAGTTGTCTGTTACCCATGGTGGACATAATTTCCTCAAACCATTGTTACCCAAAGGCGCGAGCATGGTCTTCATTTTATACACATAGGATACAATCACTAATGGAGTTAATGGGAGTTAATACGACTTATATAGATCTTGGAGAAGACTGAAATTAAATTTCTTATGTAGTAATTAAAATTTTCAATTGTAAATACTTTTTGTAGTAATTCATTTTTTTGAATTGCTTATCGTATTAATTGTGTCTCGTTATATGATTTGATTCAACGAAGGCGGTTCATATTAGCGCGCTAAATATATTATAATTAGTCAAAGTTTCAAAAGAATACATATGCATTATAAATACTTAGTATTAATAAACGTTACATAAATAACCATTAAGAAATAAACATATATAACAATGTCCTTTGAAGAAAATGAAGCTCATCCATGCACATGGCAAGCACCTCTGTTAGTACTAGCCTCATACTCCTCAATGAACCTATTGTTACCAATGAGGAGAAATGATGTCTTAAAAGATAATGATTTTGATGATGCTACAAAGTGAAGAAAATGAAGACCCTAGCAGTATTAAGTTTCACAGAATTTCTGGACAACTAAAGTCAGTAATGACCGAGCGGTAAGTACTGAACGGTAGACTTCATGACCAAGACCAAACTGTAAGGACACGAGCATTCATGACCAAGAACTTAGGACCGAGTGGTAAAGTTATGACTGAGTAGTGGAGGGCATGACCGAGAGCACGTAATACATGACCAAGAACAATCAGTTAAGACTCGAGCCGAACACAAATGAAGATCGAACAATCACTATCAGTCAACGGTCGAACGCAGATGTAGACCAAACGACTACAATCAGATGAAGGCAAAACATAACTGAAGGCAGAACACTGTTCATGGCCGAANTTAATACGACTTATATAGATCTTGGAGAAGACTGAAATTAAATTTCTTATGTAGTAATTAAAATTTTCAATTGTAAATACTTTTTGTAGTAATTCATTTTTTTGAATTGCTTATCGTATTAATTGTGTCTCGTTATATGATTTGATTCAACGAAGGCGGTTCATATTAGCGCGCTAAATATATTATAATTAGTCAAAGTTTCAAAAGAATACATATGCATTATAAATACTTAGTATTAATAAACGTTACATAAATAACCATTAAGAAATAAACATATATAACAATGTCCTTTGAAGAAAATGAAGCTCATCCATGCACATGGCAAGCACCTCTGTTAGTACTAGCCTCATACTCCTCAATGAACCTATTGTTACCAATGAGGAGAAATGATGTCTTAAAAGATAATGATTTTGATGATGCTACAAAGTGAAGAAAATGAAGACCCTAGCAGTATTAAGTTTCACAGAATTTCTGGACAACTAAAGTAAGTAATGACCGAGCGGTAAGTACTGAACGGTAGACTTCATGACCAAGACCAAACTGTAAGGACACGAGCATTCATGACCAAGAACTTAGGACCGAGTGGTAAAGTTATGACTGAGTAGTGGAGGGCATGACCGAGAGCACGTAATACATGACCAAGAACAATCAGTTAAGACTCGAGCCGAACACAAATGAAGATCGAACAATCACTATCAGTCAACGGTCGAACGCAGATGTAGACCAAACGACTACAATCAGATGAAGGCAAAACAAAACTGAAGGCAGAACACTGTTCATGGCCGAACACAATTCAGGATCGAACGATGTTGAACATAGTTGAAAGCTGAACATTGCTAAAAGGCTGAATGACGCATAGCAGTTGAAGACCAAACGGTGTCAAAGACAAGCCGAATGACAGAAGGCAATCAGGGTCAAACCGAATGGTAGAAGGAGTTGAAGAACTGAAGATCGACCGATTTGAAATGTCAATATTCAAACTATTCCAAGTCTCGCAGATAATCGATTATCACTTACAATAATCGATTATCACTGGCAGTTGAAATGAGTTTTTTCAGTTTCGGACCAGTAGGCTATATATACCTTTGCCAAACACTTCAGAAACAAACTTTGCGTAACTGAGAAACCACTGTATTGTATTGTAACTGTAAAACTATTTTTAGTGAAAAGGTTAATCACTCTTCATAGTGATTAATGACTGGACGTAGAATCTTTTGATTCGAACTAGGATAAAAATCATTTATGTGATTTTTCTACTCCCTACACTCTTTATATTTTCTGCTCATCAACTGTTTGAAAAAACGTTTAAGAGAAAATTAAAGGAACCATTTTTAAATTGACCGAACAAGCTCTTCGCTTTTAAACAATCTGTATCGTACTTTGTTTTGATATTTCCGGTACGCAAAATCGGTAGCGGTTGTTCCAACAATTGGTATCAGAGCTTGCTTTGATATTTTTTCAAATCTTTTCGAAAATGGCCGGTCATCAAAATCAAGTATATGACGAGGGTGCTTCCATTAATAGACCACCACTTTTTGCTGGTGATAACTATGCCTTCTGGAAAGTCAGAATGGAAATTTTTATGGGGTCTATTGACAGAGGCATCTGGGAAGCTGTACTAAATGGTCCATATATTCCTAAAAGAACTGTTGATGGTGTAGAAGTAGAAAAACCAAACTTTAACTGGACTCCTGAGGAAAATATAAGAGCCCAATTTGATATTAAGGCTCGTAATATTATTTCATCTGCTGTTGTACTTGATGAGTTTTATAGAATTTCAGTTTGTAAGACAACACAAGAGATGTGGGAGGTCCTCAGAGTCAATCATGAGGGTACTGATGATGTGAAACGCGCAAGGAAGAACACGCTCATCCAGGAGTACGAGATGTTCAGAATGCAACCTGGAGAAACTATTTCTGATGTCCAAAAGCGCTTCACTCATATTGTGAACAACTTAACTGGGTTGGCTAAGACTTTTGACACTGATGAATTAAATGTAAAAATTATTATCTACGAGACCCCTCGAATAGTTTTTGAATATTGACTTTCAAATCGTTCGGTCTTCAGTTCTTCAACAACTTCTACCATTCGGTTTGACCCTGATTTCCTTCTGTCGTTCAGCTTGTCTTTAACATCGTTCGGTCTTCAACTGTTATGCGCCATTCATCCTTTTAGTTGTGTTCAGCTTTCAACTATGTTCAACATAATTCGGTCCTCAATTGTGTCCAACCATGAACAATGTTCTCCCTTCAGCTGTGTTTGCCCTTCATCTGATTGTAGTCGTTCAGTCTGCATCTGTGTTCGGCCGTTGACTGATAGTGATCGTTCGGTCTTCATCTCTGTTTTGCTCGATTCCTGACCGATTGGCCTTGTCATGTCTTCGTGCTCTCGGTCATGCCCTTCTGTCGGTCATAACTTTACCGTTCGTCCTAATGTTCTTGGGTCACGACTACTCCTGTTTCTGATAGTTTGGTCTTGGTCATGAAGTCTACTGTTTGATGTTTACCGCTCAGTCAATACGATTTATTTGTCCATAAATGCTTTTAAACTTAACATTGCAAGGGTCTTCATATTCTTCACTTTGTAGCATCATCAAAATCATTATCTTTTAAGACATCAATGCTCCTCATTGGTAACAATCTCCCCCTTTTTTATGATGATAAAAAATTTCCTATTTAAAAGCATTGTTGAATATCTACACAAAATTTAAACTTACAAACAGGTTAGCAGTTAAAACTTGTTTAAAAAAAACTAGAAGTGTTTCTCCCCTTTTTTTATCATAAGCAAAAAAGTAAGTATGCTCCCCCTCAAAATGTTCTCCCCCTCAATAAAATAATGTATGCACTAAATGAGAACATGAAAGGATTCTATTTATTTTGGGAAAATTTCATTATAACTGAAGAAAAATACACCAATTAGTTTGCTTGCGATTTTCCAAAAATACAACTGAAGAAAATAGCAAATAAGCAGCCTAATCTAGAATCTAGAGTAGGTGGTCTTTCCGGAGGACGAAGATTGAGGCGATTTTCAATGTTGCCAAGACGAGTGTCAAAAACATCAAACCTCTCAATCACATATTTCCCTCATGGTTTGCGATTTCAATGAGTTCATCAAAACGTGCTTGATGAGCTAAACTCATGTCCTCCAATTGCTTGGACAAATTTGCAAAGTGCTCTTCAATTGAAAGAGAAGAGGATGAGGGCATGATAGAAGGTCTAGCTTCAGATGGAGCAACAGCTCCTACTGGTTCTGCCATATGGGCATCCATATCATCATCTTCATCATCCTGAGGATCATCATCCTTGTGAATGATCACACGCCCACGAGTAACAAAACCCATTTGACGAAACGTAGTCTCCCCAATTTCAATCCAATTTCTTGGATGGTTTGGGTGAGCTCTCCTTCCATACGAACTCCTTCGTATTCAAGAATCCTAGAGATGAGAAGAGCGTAGGGAAGATGATAGGCATGATACTTTTTGGCTTTTAGCATAGTATCAGAGATGAGTGCAGGCCAATCGATATGGATATTATTTAAAATTCCATATAGAAGAAGAAGATCCTACTGAACATTGACGTGATTGGTAGCACGGGTGCCACAGAAGCCACACTATCAGATAATGAATTAAGCATTCTTCTGTTGAAGCCACCCACCAGTAGTTGATGACGATTGTTTTGCTGTTGAGGATTGTCGCAGAAATGATTGGAAGGCTAGCAAGCGATTGAAGTTTGGGACCCTAAGGTGAACTTTGATAGCAAGCGTTTATAGTCGTTTTAGAACGTTTGTAACAGCTCAATTTTTGAAATCTGCACGCGTGATAATTGATTATTATAAGTGATAATCGATTATCGCTTCAAAAAATAATTTCCAAAAGTTCAAGAACAATCGACTATGGATGGTAGTAATCGATTATCCGTTCATAACTAAACTACCCAGATGTGAAGAGCGTTTTAGGATAATCGATTATATGCGACCGAAACCTTTTTCGGGTGCTCAGAATAATCGAATTATATCCCTTGGATAATCGATTAAATATGTTGGGAGTACGAAAAACATGAAAAACTCAGAAATCTTGAGTCTAAGACATGTCTATAACTCCTAATTCTCTTCTAAGTTCATATAATCTATCCTTAGGCAAGGCTTTTATGAAAATGTCTTCTAATTGATTCAAAGTATAAATATATTCTATAGAGCAATCACCTTTTTGGATATGATCTCTTAAGAAGTGATGTCTTATCTCTATATGCTTAGTTCTGGAGAGTATTACGGGGTTCTTGGTTGGTTTATAAAACACTAGATTGTCACATTTAAGAGGAATGTGATCAAGGAAGATATCAAAATCCTCCAATTATTGTTTCATCCACAAGATTTGGGCACAACAGTTGCCTACAGCTATGTATTCAGCTTCAGTAGTAGACAAGGCTACGCGTGCTTGTTTCTTTGAGTGCCAAGACACTAAAGAACAACCCATAAATAACAATTACCACTATTACTTTCTATCTATTTTACAAACACCTATAATATTCATCAGAATAACCCCCAAAACAAACTTAAAGCTATAGCAAATGCATCAAAAGGATACCAAAGTCCAAAAGAGATAGTCCTTTCGGATTCAAGATTCTCTTGTAACAGCAATTAAATGAGATTCCTTAGGATTTGCTTGGTATCTAGCACATACACACTTTGCATAATATTTGGTCTACTAGTAGTAAGATACAACAAAGATCCTATCATCCCTCTAAACAAGGTTTGATTAACTTCTTCTCCAGATTCATCCTTATCTTAGTAACCAAAAGTCCCATAGAGGTTGGCTTCTTTAACGTATCCATTCCAATTTCTGGGAGTCTCTCTACAGTAATTTTGTTGGGGAGACAAAGGTTCCCCCTCCCCCTTCCATTTGCTCTATTTGTAGTCCTAAAAAGACATTCAATTCACCCATCATAGACATATACCTCCTCTTTTATAAAACCATTCAGAAATGCACTTTACATCCATTTGATATAGTTTAAATTTCATCAATGATGCATATGCCAAGTAAAGTCTAATTGCTCTAACCTAGCTACCAGGGCAAAGTCCCATCATAATCTATACCTTCCTCTTGACAGTAGTCCTTTGCAACTAGTCTTGCTTGTCGTTGTGATGTTTCCATCTTCATCTAGTTTTTTTCTAAACACTATCATTTTTGTCCCAATTACTTGATAATCCTCTTTTCTAGGATGAGTTCCCAAACTTCATTTCTTAAAATTGGTTTATAGCTCCTCTTACATAGCAAACACCACTTATCATTTTGAAGAGCTTCCTTTTTATGTCTTGGGTTCTATTTGAGACCAACCAAAAGCTACTGTTAGACAAAATCATTTAAATTATGTCTAGTAGTTACCCTTTTTGAAATGTCTCCAATGATGTTGTCCAAGGTGTGACCACGAGGTTGTTTGTAGCTCTTCAGATCCACTTCTTGATTTTGAGTTTCTCTATGATTATTCTCGTTTAAGTACATCTCTTCAAGAGCTTCCCTTAAGTAATCCTCATCTCCTGCAATAGGTTTGTTTCGACTCAGAGAATTTTACCTCAAGGTCCACAATTTCATCAAAGACAACAGTATTGACTCCTCAATTATCAGGTTCTTCTATTAAACACTTTTGTATGCTTTTGCAGTTAAATGAATAACCAAGAAGATAGCTTCATCAGATTTAGCATCAATTTTTCCTCAGATTATCTTTACCATTATTAATACAAGCAATTTGCATCCAAAATTCTAAATAGACACATTCGTTTTTCTTCCTTTAAATAGTTTCATACGGAGTTACTTGAGAAATGGGCTAATAACATCCTATTTAGCACATAACAAGCACTACTTACTACATCAGCCCAAAAGTATTTGCGTACATTGGATTCATTTAAAAGAGTCCTAGCTAATTCTTCTAATGATCTATTTTTCCTCTCAACAACTCCATTTTGTTGAGGAGTTCTAGGAGCAGAAAAATTATGAGTAATTCCATACATATCACAAAAATTTTCAAAGGATTCATTTTGAAACTCACCACTATGATCACTTCTCAAAATTTTGATTTTCAAACCTTTTTCATTTTGAACACGTTTTGTAAAAGTTTTGAATGCTTTAAAGGCTTCATTTTTCAAGGTTAAAAAGAGGGTCCAAGTAAATCTAGTATAGTCATCAACAATTACAAGTGCATAATACTTCCCAACCAAACTCTTAATTTTAGATGGACCAAACAAGTCCATATGCAAAAGTTCTAAAGGTTTCGATGTAGAGATCATGCTTTTGGATGAAAAAGAAGATTTTGTTTGTTTTCCTTTTTGACATGCAGAGCATAATTTATCTTTTCAAACTTTAACTTAGGCAATCCAATTACAAGATCTTTTGAAATCAGTTTATTTAGATGTTGCATATGAATGTGTGTAGCTCTTTTATGCCATAACCAAGGATTTTCCTCTTTAGCAACTAAACACGTTATACTATGACTAGATGCACTTTCAATATCAATCAAATAAATATTATTATGCCTAACACCTTGCAGAGCAACATCAGAGGAATTCTTAAAATAAACAGTACATTTATCACTTTCAAATGTTACCTTGAGACCTTTGTCACATAACTGACTTATGCTTAGGAGGTTGTGTTTGAGACCTTCAACATATAATACGTCTTTAATGGTCAATGTGTTTCCTCCTCCAATGTCTCCGGTTCCAATAATTCTTCCTTTGTTGTTATCCCCATATGTCACAAAACCTTGCTTCTTCTTCTCAAAAGAGATGAACCTTTTCTTGTCACCAGTCATGTGTCTTGAACAGCCACTGTCAAGATACCACATGATTACTTTAACTTTGTAGGTTCCTACAAACAAGTTAATCAAGAAATTTGGGTCCCCAATCTCATTATGGGTCCCTAGGGTTAGTTCATGCAAGTAAGCATCATTTTATAGTTTTCACCCATGCATATTTTCCATTTGGAATCCAAAATGTTTAATGTTGCATTTGTTTGATGTATGACCATGCTTCATGCAGTAAAAACAACAGACATCATGCACCTTATTTCTCACCAAAGTCCCGTTTTCAATCCAACTCTACGAGTTCTCTTAACTTTAGACTTTTGTTATGATGCATGTTTTTATTAACTTGCTTCTTTTTACGTTGTTTGACCCACCCCCAAACACCGAAAACACCCCCGATCTACCCACACACACCCTACCCACGCCCCCACCCGCCATCACCCCACCCAACCATCCCCCCCACCACGCTCCCTTTACACCCCCGCCTCACAGAACCCACCCTCACCCCATAACCCCCCCACCCCCCCCCCCCCACCACACCCCCTCCATTCCTCCCACACCTCCATCGCACCCCCCCTCCCCCCACTCCCCCCCCTCCCCCCCCCCCCCTCCCCCACCCCCCCCCCCCCCCCAACCTCCAATCCTCCACCCCTACCCCCCCACACCCACCCAACCTCCCTGCCCCACCCCCCCAACCCTCGCCACACACCCCACCCAGCCCTCCTTCCATTACCCCCCAACCCCCCCCCCACTCCCCAACAACTCCACCTCAACCCCTCCCCCCAATCCCGACCCTCTACCCACCACAACCTCTCTCCCGCCCACCCCCCTCGCACCCACTAACCCCGTCGTACTCGCACACCACCCACACCCCTACCACCCCCACCACATCCCACCCCCCTGCCCTCCCCTCCCCCAACCTCTGCCCCCCCCCCCTCCCCCGCCAACCTCCCATCTCCCTATACGATTGCACCCTCGCCACCTCACCACAGCCCATCCGCCGCAGCCCCCACACGGTCACCACGACCACCCACTTCCCCCGTTGACCACCCCTCCCCCCCCACCCCCCCCCACTCCCCGACCAACCCCCCCCCATCTCTCTCCCATCCCCATCAGTTACCCCCCCCCCCCCGCCACGCCTCCTCCCCCCCCCCTCGACCTCCCACACCCCCCCCGTCCCCACTACCCAGGCCGCCCCCCACCACACCACCTCCCGTCTCCCCCCTCCCCCGATCTGATACCGACTCAAGCTCTAACCATCCCTCCGCCTCGCCAAATAACAACTCCCTCCCCTCCCCACCCCCTTCCCCCCCCACCTACAACACGCTCCGCCCTTCTCCACCCCTATCTCCCACCCACTCCTTCCCACCCCCCAGCCTCCCACCTCCACCCCTCCCCTCCCCAACCAAACTCCCTCCCACCCATCCCCCACACCCCGACCCCCCGCGCACCCTCTCCCAAACAAACATCCCCCCCCCCCCATCCCGCCCTCGTCCACCTCCCCCCCCTCCCTTCACCTCCCCAACCCCACCTCACCCCCACACCCTCACCTCCTTAAGCCCCTACCCTACCCTCGCCCCGTCCCACACCCCCCTTGCCCCCCTCCCTACACTACCGAACCCATACCCCCCCCTACAACTCCCCACCCCTTTTTCAAGCATTCGAGTTAGGCTTTGTTCCCTTTGCAAGTAAGTTTTCAAGTATGGAAATATCAAACATATGACTCTTACAAGATAAGCATTCAGCAGGTTGTTCAATTGCATTAGATTCAGACAATTTAGTTTCAAGATTACTAACTTTGTTTCTTAAAACTACTTCTTCATCTAATACTTTTTCATATTTTAATTTCAACTCATTATGTTCTTTCTTTAGTTTCTTCTGTGTAGCATCGAGTTTTTCAGATTCATTCATTAATTCAAAGAATGGTTTTTCCAAATCTAACTCATTAGATTTAGAGCTAGAATCACTTACTTGGCTTCCAGCATCTTCTGAGTCAGCCATTAGACAGAGATTTTCTTCCTGATTCACTTGAGTTTGAAGAGGTTGAAGCATTTTCTTCCCAAGCTATGTAAGCCTTCTTCTTCTTTGGAAATCTTATTTCCTTCTTTTCTTCACTTTTCTTGTTTTTAGGGACAATCATTTGCATGTGTCCCATTTCTCCACATCCATAAACCTTGATGCTTTGATGGCGACCTCGTTTTCTTTTCTTTCTCCATGAATACTTATCTTTCCTTTGCTCTCATGAACTTGGAAACTTCTTTATCATAGGGCTCATGTTTTCCTCATCATCAGAGTCACAATCATCATTTCTTTTTGAACTTTTTCCCTTAGATTTCTAGTTAGGCAGGAGTCTTCTTCCTTCCTTGATCCTCTTCCGCAATTAATCTTTTCAATTCAAGCTCGTGCTCACGAAGATTTCCAAATAGAATTTCCATCGACATTTGTGTGAGGTTTTGTGACTCTGAAATAGTTCTCACCTTTGGTTGCCAAGACATGTCCAATGATTTTAG